>PVHT020000094.1:557009-582319 GCA_004024745.2 Catagonus wagneri | reverse complement strand
CCCGGGGGGCGGGGGGCTTTGTGAGAGAAGCTCCCAGTACCTCCCTGGGACCCTGGCTATGGAATAAAGGCCCTGCTGATGGGAAGGACCCAGACCTCGTGGCAGCCCTTGGCATCTTGGGGCAACCTGGGCTGAGGAACGTCTGGTTCTCTGAGGCCTTTGTGGAAAGGAAAGACCTCGGGTGTTACGACACAGGGGGAGGCAGGCATGTGCCTGTTCCGAGCAAATTCCCGGGGCCTCCAGGGCAACAGGGACTCCTGCTGATGGGGCGACTCCACGGGAACCCCGGGCGGCTTTCCGGGGCGCTTGCGGACTCCGATTCCCCCACCCCACCCCTCACTGCTGTCTGAGAACCAGCGTATCATCGGCCAGAAGCCAAGCCCCCGGCTGGAGGCTGGGGCTCCAGCCCCGCTCTGCCCACCGCCTCCCCTCGGGCTGGTCCGCGAGCTCCGTGACCAGCCCCTGCAGACAGGTTAGCGAAGCGCGCAGCCTGGAGCTGGACAGCTGGACAGGGTTCCTTGCGGAGCAGACTCGGGAAGCCTGGGCAGGCTTCTCAGAAAGCGGCCCTGGCCTGTCACCCGACCCTGTTCCGAAGGCCTCCTCTGGGACCACCCCCCGCCCCCCGACCCCGCAGATACCAGTCTTCCAGGAGCTCAAGGCCCGTGGCAGCATTTCGTACCTGTCCTCCTTCGGCCCGGAGCCGGGCTGTTTCCCCAGCGTCCACCTCTGGCCTGCTCTGTTGCGCCTGGGCCCCTTTCTGTGGCGGGTGTGTTCGTGTGTGCGCATGTGTGCACACGCCAGCCTTTTAAGGCACCACTTTCTGTTGCTGAGTCAGGATCTGTGTGTTTTAGCCGCCACAGCGTTTTCCTGTCAACCCAAGCCAGCGTGTCAACAGACAGCTTTAGGCTCCAGGTGTGGAAACCCCTTGTAGCAGCAACATCTGGGTTCTAGAGCAGGTGCCTTGGGACCTAACTCTTTTGCATCTCCCTGGGGGCCCCTGGGCTGCTTGGCTTCTGCGTTTAACCCTGCAGGACAATAACAGCGACTGCAGTTGGAAGGCTTAACGGAGGCCACGTGACACATGGAAAGCCCTCAGGCCAGCCACCCAGCGCTCAAGAAATGGGAGCGGCTGTTACCAACGTGAATACGGTTAGAAAATGCGCTAATATCACGGAGTGTAATGTTACAGAGCCACATAACGATGGTAAAAACTGCTATAAAATGATAGAGTAGGCGGCCTATATTTTAACCCTCCGAATCAGTTTTACTCATTTCTGTGACTTCCATGAGAGGAGATAATGGATTTTAAAAATCACAGTTGCGGTGCTGTGCCGAGCTGTTGGTTTATTCATTTGGTGTTTCATCCAACCACTATGTTTTGACTGCCTGCCACGGGCCGAGCCCGGCTGGCAGCGCTGGGAATGAGCAGGGCGCAGGACAGAGCCGCCCCGGGCTGCCACGGGGCCGGTGGTCTAGAGGGCCGGGACTGAGCAGACCAAGCCACCGCTGCGGTGGCGGAAAGTGCAGGGGAGAGAGAGTCACCGGCCGGGGCGGGGGGCGGTCAGAAGAGGAAGGGAGCGCCGAGCCACCCTGCCACCCTCTAGGCAAGAGTTCTCGCAGGCGCAAAGGCCCCGAGGTGGGGGTGCGGCTGGGGGGCTGCCGGAAGTGAGGTCATCCAGGGAGGGGGCGTACCACGTGGGACGTGCGTGGGCGGAGAGGTGATTTTTCTCTCTGGTGGGGGGAGCCACGGAAGCCCCTCCCCCCGATCTGAGCAGGAGAGTGACAGGGCCTCACTAAGGTTTGACTGGGTCCTCGCTGGGTGCTGAGGTACAGATGAGCAGGTGGAAAGGGAGGCCCCGGGAAAAGGGGGCCCGGGACCCTCCTCCCACCCTGTGGCCGCTGTGATTTCCTGCCCCTCGGGTTTCATCTACACCCCTGGACTGGGAGTCCCAGCTTCGCGCCTCTCCTGGGGACCGGCTGGTTTTTTTAGCACAGGCCTCTCACGCTAAGGAATGGCCGAGCTGAGATGCAACCTCCAGAGGGTGCTGTTCACTTGTAGCCTGTAAGCTCTGCTCCGGGGTACCATCTCCGTAGAATGCAATGGGAACTGCGCCCCCTAGAGGTGTGCCAAGGCAGTCCTGGCAAACAGCTCTGACTGAGTCCAGGAGGAGGTGGATGGTGGTAGGGTTTTCCAGAACGGCGTGCCCTCTTCCTGATGTGTACTCTGAGCTGAAGCAGTCCAGACCTAATCATGACATCCAAACCACGGGTTCCGAAGAAAGTTTCTGCCAAGTTTCAATCATGCATTCATTCGCTCACGTCCAGCCCTCCTGCGACCCTCCCCCAGACCCTGAGAGGTCCACACAGTGGGTCAGTGTCCCACTGTCCGCATTAGGACACTGGGACTCAGGAAAGTGTTGTGATGGGCTCAGTGAGCCTGTCCGAGTGAAGCCTGAGTCCCGTGACTTGGCCCTTCTGGAGGTTAACCCTGCTTCTTGGTGCCCCTGGGCAGCACCGGCCCCTTGGCCAGGTGGTGACAATGCCCTCCGCCCCCACCAGGGGGCGGCAGATGATCGCCAGTGTAACTGGCTGGCCAGCCCCGGGCTCATCCTCTCGGCCGGTCCCTGGCCCAGGACGTGAATAGGGTGCCCCATTCCGGCCCAAGAACCGTGCAGAGCTCCAGGAATCCAGTCCTGCTCAGGCCCCACAAGCGATTCTGAAGGAGCAGGTGCTCTCCGTGTCATAGCCGGAGGGGGCCCTGCCAGGGGAAGGCGTTCCTGCAGAGCAGGGGCGGGAGGCGCTGGGGTTCAGGCTGTCCCCCCACTTTGCGATTTCTCAGGGCGATGCTGGAGGAATGTGCCCGCTGCCTTGGGCTTTTCTCCTTTTGTCTCCTGCAGGCTCAAGCCCACCATCCGGACCAGGCTCCTTCCTGTCCCTGCTCCCGAGGCGGCCGCACCCGTTTCCTCGGAGGAAGGATGCATGGACAGGAACTTAGAGCTCACGGCTCATTTGGCCTGGTTTCACTCCTGCCAGGGTCTCGGGTGTGCCCCGGGAGGCCAGCTCCTCCCCCACTTGTCCCCCTGGCCCAGAACCTGGCCTGGGTCCCCATCCTTCCTCCTGGGCTTGGGGAGGGGCAAGCCTGACCCCTTGCAGAGGCCACTGCCTGGAGCAGCGGAACCCTCGCTGGGCACTGAGGTGGGGGTGTCACCCCGCTCGGGCTCCTGCACCAGGGACGCCGAAGGAGCAGGGAACTGGGCCATGGGGGCGGCTGCCCATCGCTGCCCCTGGGTTCGCCGCAAGTGTGTGGGGTGCCCCGAGTTTGGTCACCTCCACCCCCACCCCACGCCTGAGCCAGTTTTAGAGAAGAGATCGACTGACGCGGGGTCGCCCTGCATATTAGAGCTGGAACCCAGGGCTCCCGACAGCTGAGCCAGGATCCATCATTTCAAGGCCAGTTTGGCTCTTTCTGTCCTAGAAGCCCTCCCACTGTCATGCGAGGCCAGCTGCGGGGAACTCTGCCCACCCCCCACCCCACCCCCAGAGGGCGTGGCCCAGGAAGGAGTTCAAGGCAGGGTCAGCGGACCCTGCAGACAGCGTGGAGGCCCGCCGACCCGCAGGGCCAGATCTGGCCACATCTCTTCCCCTGACTCCCGGTTACTGAGATCACATATTCCATCTCAGAAGCCAGGATCTGCCCTCCGGGCAGCTGTGAGTGGCAGGCCTCTGGGTAACAAAACAGGGGAATCCCGGCCTTTGTGTGGAGTCGGGGGTGGGGGTGGCCCTCTGCGGGTCCCCGTCCCGGACACAGGGCAGGAGGGGGCCTTGGCCCGTGTGCCTCCCGCCTCGAGTTATCTCGCCGGGGCAGCTTGGTGGACGGAGGGGGCGCGGGAGGCCTCGTCTCAGTCTGTGCCCCCTCCAGGGTCTGTCCTTCCGTGCACAGGCGCCCAGCGCGACAAGGACCACCTCCTGATCTCCTCCTGGAACTCAGGAGGGACACAGAGACAACGACCTGACCGTCACTCTGCGGGCGAGGTTGCGCGCCACGGGCGCACAGCTTCCCCAAAGTCCCGGAGCCCCTGGGAGAAAGACTTCAGATCCCGGGCCGGGCGGCGCAGCAGCCCCCGCCCTCGGCAACTTTCGCGAGCGACGGCGGGGCAGGAAGTGTGGGGGGCGGGGGCGGGGAGGCGCCAGGCGAGCGCGCAGGCCCCGCCCCCTCCCCGCCCGTGGCCGCGCCCCCGCGCCCCCAGCGCCCCGGAGCCGCCGAGCCGCGGAGTCCGAGCGCCAGGGGCTGAGCGCTGAGCCCGAAGGCGGGGCGAACAAAGCGGCGGCGGCGAGGGCGGCCCAGGCCCCAGACGCGTGGAGCGAGCGACCCGCCGGGCCTTTGTTTCGGGCGGGGCAGAAGCTGCGGCGGCCGCGGGGCGCTCCGAGCGCAGAATGCGGCGCCCGGCTGGGCGGATTGCGGGGCGCTGCGGCGGCAGGCAGCGCGGAGCCCCGGCCGGGGCCGGGGGGGACTTGTGTGTGTGAAAAGGGGTCCGGCGCGCTGCCCTGCGCCCGCCCCGGGACCGCACGTGGGCGGGAGCGGCGGCCCGCGAGGAACCCGAGGAGGAGGAGGAGGAAGAGGAGGGGACCCGCGGCGGCGCAGCGGGGACCCGGGGCCGCCCGCGCGAAGCCCCGCCCCGGCCGCCGAGCCCCGCGCGGGCGGGCGGGATGCCCCGCGGCCGCCGCACTTTGGCCGGAGCGCTCCTCTGAACCGGCCGGCCCAGCGAGAGGCGGGCTGGCGGGCGCCGCGGGCGCCATGGAGCAGTGGCGGCAGTGCGGCCGCTGGCTCATCGACTGTAAGGTCCTGCCGCCCAACCACCGGGTCGTGTGGCCCTCGGCGGTGGTCTTCGACCTGGCACAGGCGCTGCGCGACGGCGTCCTCCTGTGCCAGCTGCTTCACAACCTGTCCCCCGGCTCCATCGATCTCAAGGACATCAACTTCCGGCCGCAGATGTCCCAGGTGAGGGTTCGGGCGCTCCGGGAGGGGGCCCTGGTGGGCGTTCGCGCCTCCGGCCGGGTCCCAGAAGCCTGGCCGGAGCGGCGGACTCGGGGGCACGGACAGGCGGCCGGACGCGGAGCGGACAGGCGGCGACCCCGGGGCCTCGGAGCCAGCCCTCGCGAGGGGCGACCCCGGGAGGCACCAAGTTGACCAAAGTCCCCTCAGCCTGGGGCGCGCATCCGCCGCCTGCGGGCACTGCCGGGGAGCGCTGGTGGCTGGGCCCGCGCCTCCCTCCCGGGCTGAGGGGAACTCGAACCCCGGCGGGGCTCTCGCTTCTGCCTCCCCCTCTCCCGGGCGCCCGCACCCAGAGAGTGCCCCTCCGACACCAAGGAGCCCGCCGGGCCAGCGGCCTCGTCGGGCGTGGCGTCCCCCTGGCTTCGCGAACCCTCTGGCAGCGGCGCTCGGGGCTCGGCGGGGAGTACGGAGCCCTCGAGGAGGGGAAGCAAGGGAGCGGGTGGGCTGGAGGCGCTGCCCCGTCGCCGCCCCCGCCTCGTCTTGAACCCCCGGAGCGCAGGCAGTAGCCGGGTGGTGCAGCTTGGTGGGAACAGGCCCCTCATGGCTTCCTGAGTACGCTCTAGTGTGGCCTTTGTCGTGGCCCAGGCACGTGTGGCGGCCGGGCAGCAGGAAAATGTCTGCTTGGCCGGCGGGAGCTGCCTCTCCTTGCCCCTTAGAGGGAACTTGGCTGAGACTTAAGCAGAATTGAGGCTCCTGTCCGGCCCTCCTGGGTCGCGCAGCCCCCACCCAGCACATTTGAAGGGGCCCTGGGTGCCCAACAGGGCCAAGGGGCCCTCCCAGGGCTGGCCAGCACTGCCCAGGAGCGGCCTTCCTGCCAGCCCCGCAGCTCCTTCTTCTGTGACCCACTGCGAGTCCGAGTGGACAACGGCCGTTCACAAACGTGACATCGGAAAACGGGCTGGGGAAGGAGGGCTGGAGTGAGTCACAGCTTTTCCAGGCTGGGCTGCATGGCCTCTGCCCTTTGGCTGTGACCGCGTTTCCAAGGAGATGGGGACACCGTCCCCTCCAGGGAGGATGGGGGGTGGCTGCTGACAAAGAAGAGTCCTGAGGGGGCAGGGGGCCACCCTTCCACTCAGTGGTGAGGTGGCCGGTCCAGGCAAGGAGCCCCGTGCCAGCCTGCCGCCTGGTCCTTGGGCTCCCCTGAAGCCAGCGCCGTCCTTGGGCACTCTCAGCGCCAAGCAGCCCTCAGTCCTGGGGCCAAGTGGCCTGGCTGCAGGGTACTGTCACAGATCCAGTTCCCTCCTCTGCCCTCACCCCCCCTCAGGGGGTGGGGTGGGGGCTGGGAAGTCCTTACCCGTTTCATGGTGGGGGGGACTGAGGGTGGGAGGAGGAGAGGAGGAGGCCTTGCTCCAGAGTGTCTGCCTCTCTGGCTGCGAGCGGCAGGGGCTGCCCAGGCTTGCTGGCTCCTGGCTGATTGACAGAGAGGCTGGGGCCCCGGGCACAGCCCAGGGTGGGTGGGTCGGAGCTGCCCCTCCCAGGCAGGGTGGTGGAGGAGGGGGTGCTGGCTGTGGCAGGTGGCTTGGCTCAGCCCCAGAATGGGAAGTGGCTCCAGTGGAACCAGCCTTGGGCCGGCGACGGTGACACCCACACAGTCCCCTTGAGCCCTCTTGCCCCGAGCCTAGAGGAAGGGGTGTTAAGGGGCAGGGGCTGGGCCATAGGGAGAACCAGGTGGGCGAGTGTCTGTGTCTCCATGGCCACATGCTCTTGTTGAAGTCTGGCACCGTCACCTCCCGGTAGTGACCACTTTGGGGGCCTCAGTTTCCCCATCTGTGTAATGGGGGCAGTGGCAGGAGCGAGCCCGGAGCCTGCTGCGAGGATCCCAGGATGGAAGGTGGAGGACGTTGTTAGTGCCATGGGGAGTGAACCTTAGAGATTCTAGGACGGCCCTCTGGACGCTGGCAGGTGGCAGGACATCTGTGGCTGAGGGCTGGTCTCCCTGACCTCCGCTCGCCTGTCATCTCCTGGGGGGTGGGGCTGGTCACAGCGACCTTTGTATGGCTGTCGCTGGCACAGGGGTGGCCGCAGGTGCTCCGTAAACCTGGCCAGGCGGCTAGCCGGATGGCCCCGTCCGTGCATTCAGAATTACAGCCGTGTTCTTCACCGTGAGTGGCTGTGCAAATTTGGGAGAGGGACTGGGTGGTCCGTCGGTGTGGCTGCTCTTTGCTCTCGGGAGCTTCATTCCTTGGATGGACGCGGTCCTGTTGGTTCACGGTGGTTGCAGCCCGGGAAAAATCGCAGCTGCCCTTTCCTCCCCACCCTGCCCTGGGCTGGGCGCCATCCTGGCAGGGGCGTGCCTCCCGTGTTTCTTAAATGAGACAACGACAGCTCAGAGAGGTCCAGTGGCTTGCCCCAAGTCACACAGGCAGTGAGCCGTGAAACTCAGACACGAACTGAGGGGAGTTCCTGTCGTGACTCAGCGGTAACGAACCTGATAGTACCCACGAGGCCTTGCTTGATGGATTAAGCGTTGCCGTGAGGTGCGATGTAGGCTGGCAGCTGCGGCTCTGATTCAACCCCTAGCTTGGGAACGTCCAGGTGCTGCTGGTGCAGCTCTAAAAAGACAGAAAAACGAAACAAACAAAACCCAACGCAAAACCCCCATGAACCGAGGTCCCCCTTCCAGGACCGTTTAGGTAAAGTCGGATTTCAGAGCCTTCTCTCCGCTGTGTGCTGACTTTCTGATGGGTGCTCTTGTTTGTCATGTGTGTCTGTTTCCATGGGCTGCGGGGAAGGGGGGCGCGGGCCTGTGTCCCGTGGGGATCTGGATACGTTGCTGGCAAGCGGGCTGGGCTTTCCTTCTCCCTGCTGTCGCGTCCCGTCCGCAGACCCGTTCAGCTCGAAGGCCTCGCTGACGCTGCCTCGTTCCGGAACGCCGCACTAGCTTCTCCTGGTGACATCCTGTGTTCAGAGGATGACACTGGGAGTGCCCCTTCCCTCTGAGGTGACCTCGCTGGGTTGTTGGCCCTAAAGGAGCATAATGGCAGTGC
Source organism: Catagonus wagneri (assembly GCA_004024745.2). Classification (NCBI taxonomy): domain Eukaryota; kingdom Metazoa; phylum Chordata; class Mammalia; order Artiodactyla; family Tayassuidae; genus Catagonus; species Catagonus wagneri. The sequence continues at coordinate 574,279 of PVHT020000094.1, read as the reverse complement.
GTGCACTCATTAAGTGCCTGCTGTGTACAGAGCCAGGCACTAGGAGGTGTTCACGACAAGATCCCTTTGTCCTGGCCTTCAGGAGCTGGCAGCGTGTGCTCTGTTTATTGATTTTCTCCCAAATGCCTGGAAGCCACCTTGGATTTAATTAAAGTAATTAGGGATGGCCGCAATCTGCTGATCCTAGGAAGGGATGGTGGGCGTCTGGAGCAGCTTCAGTTACGAGGTCCTGAGGTTGCTGCCGTCAGCAGCCCTCGCCATCAGTCTGCATGCGTGTGGACCTTTAGGGTCTCACCCGCCCGGCCTCCTGCCCACACCTCCCTGGCAGGCCTCCTCTCTGTAGAGCAGGCGGGGAAGCAGAGAGGGCCCCGTGCCCCCACTGCCAGCCTCAACGCCTTCCCGCCCCTGCCTGGTGCAGCCCGCCCCCTCGTCCCCAAGCCTCTTCCAGCAGCGTCCACGGTGGGCTGTGCCCTTGCCGGGAGACCACCTCTCCTTTTGGCCTCATTCTTCCTTGGAGGAGCTCGTCTGGTGGCCCCCTCCTCCAGGAAGCCTCCTCTGATTTCACTCTGCAGCGTTGCAAGCCTGGCCCCCGGCCCCCCTGTCCCGGGTGCGTGCCTCGAACCTCGCGCGTTCCGCACTTGCCTTTAGTAGACAAGCGTCACTCAGGAGCCGCACTCTCGCTGTTCAACTCTCCAGAACCCAGAGCGGGCTGGGTCGCGAGTGTGGCTGCCTCCCGCTCCGGACCAGAGGGAGCCCTCCCGAGGCCTCGGCTCTGGGTCCCACGGGGCTGGGCCACCGCTTGCTGCTCTGTCCCTCCGGTGCCTCCTTTGAGGAGTAACTGCAGAGCCCCTGTATCGCCAGCAGGGGCCCCGTCCCTGTCCCCTGGGTGAGATGCTTCCGGGTGACAGGACACATGGCGGGCTGGTGAGGTGCCTGTGGGTGCAGAGGTGTCCTCCACGCGTCTGCAGAGTTCTCGAGGGCAGGCAGGACGGCCTTGGTTCCTGAGGCCCAGGGAAGCGGGGACCAGGGAGACTGGGCTGATTCCAGTGGGAACAAGGAAGCCTTTTTTTTTTTCTCTCTCTCCTCTTAAAGTCAGATCTCTTTTCATTTTAAAATTTTACCTTATTTTAATTAAATTCATTTTGTTTTAATTAAAATTTTAATTAAAACATTTTTTTGGCCACACCCACGGCACGCAGAACTCCCAGGCCGGGGACTGAACCTGAACCGCAGCGGTGACTCCAGCTGCTGCGGTGACAGTGCGGGATCCCAGCCCCCTGAGCCACCAGGACCTCCTTTTCTTTTGAATTTAAACATGTCTTGACACATTTGAGAGTAAGTCGGTGGCGTGACGCCCTCAGGCCTGCGTGTTTTCCGCAGGCGAGGGTCCCCTCTGCCGCCGCAGTGCCTCCACTGAACCCGAAGAACAGCTATGGAATCCGCTCGGGTTTTGACACGTGTCTCCGCAGATGCTGCTTTCATCACCCCGGGGGCTCAGCCTCACCCCGAAGTTCCCGACCCCGACCCTGAGGGTGACAGCGGGGCTGCTTCCCTTTGGGCTCATCCGCTGTCCCCTGGGGGCTGGCTTCGGGGTTTGCACTCAGAGCGGTGCAGTGGTCACTGCCTTCTCTCGGCATCCGGACCGGCAGGCGCCACGTGGTTTCCAGGTGTCCCTTGGCTGGGGGAGGTGACGTCGGTCACTGGATGCAGGCGGGGTTTGCCGGCGTCTCCGCCGGGAAGATCTGCTCTTCCCCCTTGTAGGTCAGGAATATTCTGGAGGTGGCACTTTGAGACCACGTCAGGCGGGTCCTTGCCTCCCTCTTTCTTCTCTCCTCCTCTCCTTCTTTTCTCTTTCAGCCACGTTGGACTGTGGCTTCCTCTTTGATTCCGTGACTTGGCAGCTCTTTCCATCACTGTTTGTGTGGATGCCCAGACAGGCTCAGGTCTGACCGGTGGGCACTGCTTCGCTGCTCTCCGCCTGTCGTTTTGACCCGTTCTCCTCCTTTTCTGAGCACTGCCTCCTTCCTGGTACGAGGCATCTAGGCTCGTCTTGTATTTTGTCCCAGCTCAGTAATCAGCTGTTTGTTTCCCGAGCCGAGGCTCCGCAGTGCAGACGGGTGCTCAGGCCCGGGCGGCCTGCGCGCGCGTGCGTGTGTGCGCGTGTCCGTGGGCACACATGGGGCCACACACGCGTTTGGATTTGTTTTCCGTCTGGATCAGTACTGCCGGGTAGAAATCTGCGAGCCGCATCTGTCTCTGACAATTTTTGGTCCAATTACAAAATTAAAAAGAGACGTGTGCCAGTAAGTCTAATAATCCATTTCATGTAACCCGGGCCCAAGGGGCTGGAAATCAGGGCTGCGGCAGGGCGAGGAAATTGTATTCCTTTTCTGCATCGAGCGCAGATGCGTGCGGAGAGCCGAGACACTGCACCACCGTGGTATTAAAATTTCATGCGAGACAGCAACACCCAGTGCTACCGCTTACATGTGGAAACTAAAGAGACACAATGAACTTCTTTGAAGAACAGACAATGACTCACAGATTTTGGAAAACCTTGGTTTTTCAAATAAGACAATCTGGGGGGTGGGGGGATGCACTGTGGGTTTGGGACACAAAATCTATCGTATTGACTTATGATCTTTGTACACCTATAATTGAAATAAAATTCATTGTTAATATAAGAAAAAAATAAAATAAAATTTCATGCGAGGAGGGCAAGTAGGATGGAAGCCGGGAAAGGCTTCTTGGCGGAGTGAGGACAACGAGGAGGTTGAGACCCACCGATCTGTGGGGTGTTGGCATTTCGGGGCGGCAGGGCTGTGGCCCCGTGTGCGCGGTGGGGGAGGGGAGGGGCGGAGAGCGGGGGCCGGTGACCCGTGGGTCTCATCTTTCGCACCTGCCTGACCACCGGAGGGGCGCCTGCGGGGCTTGTGGGGTGGGGTCTGGAGTCGGCGGGAAAGGCCGCTGCGTGTCACCTGCTCAGGCCGCGGCTGGGCACAGGCTCGTGCTGGCAGAGCGGCAGCTGCCGGGCCCTGTGTGCGCCGATCACAGAGCCTTGGCTCGGGCCCGGGCTGCTGGGAGGACACGGAGAACGATGCTGTGTGTGGTCGGGGAGAGGCCACGGGGAGGGCCGGGCCCTGTCTGTCTGCACTCTGGGTCTTGGAAACGGGGCGTCTCAGTGCCAGGAACCGAGGTTTGGCTTGGCCTGGGCCCAGGGCCTGACAAGGGTGGGTCACTCCAGCCGCTGCCTCGTTGGAGCCCTTTCCCACCACAAGATCCAGGTGACCCAGGGTGTCCCCTCCCTGGTGGCGCCGTGCCCTGCGGCCCCTGCCTCCTGTCCCCGTGTCGAGGCTACGTCTGTGGCTGCGGCTTCTTAGGACAAGGCACTGCTGCCCGGAAGACGCCCTGTGGCCGAGACCCTCCCTCCTCGCCGCCTGTCACTGTGGCGCCCAGCCGGCCGCCAGCACCCCTCCCAGAGCAGGGCTGGGTGGACGCTGGCTTTCGAGGACCAGACAGTAAGTATCTTAGACCCCGTAGGCCAAACCGCCCCTGTCACAGATACTCGACTGTGCCCGGTCTCACAAAGGCGGCTGTAGAGAGTCTGGAAACAGGCAGATGGCTGTACCCCCGAAAACCTATTTGTGAAGAATGAAATTTGAATTTTTTTTTGTTTTTTTGCCTTATCTAGGGCCGCACCCTCGGCATGTGGAGGTTCCCAGGCTAGGGGTCTAACAGGAGCTGTAGCCGCCGGCCTTCGCCACAGCCACAGCAACGCGGGATCCAAGCCACGTCTGCAACCTACACCACAGCTCACGGCAACGCCGGATCCTTAACCCACTGAGCAAGGCCAGGGATTGAACCCGCAATCTCATGGTGCCTAGTCGGATTCCTAGTTCGAGGAGTTTGGCACCGGCTCGTCGAACAGGAAGTGTCCAGTAGAAACGCGCTTCCCCACCGTGGACCTTGCGCCGGAAAGCGTGCCGGGTGCTGTGGGCCTGAGCTCATCTTGTCCCCGAGCGCGTGGGGCTCTGCTCTCAGCCCCACTCTCCAGACCAGGATGCCGAGTAGGTCCTCAGACCTACAGTCAGTGTGCGGGACCGGCTGCCTGAGGTGGCAGCGGAGGGGGCCACTCCCAGCCACGTGGCTGCGTGGCCACCCTGGTGATGACACGCCCCCGGCTGGCTGAGCCTGGCGCCCCGTCTGAAGAGGGGACGAGCATGGCCACTCGCAGCCTCTGGGAGGATTTTGAGAGAAACTCCCGCCAGGCCTGCCGAGTCTCAGGACCCCACGCCCCCACGCCAGGCCCCGGTGGCCGGCTGCTCCTTCTGGCTAAACACTGCCCCTGGCTCGCCGCCTGCCTCCTGGGGCGGCCGCCCTCCCCACTCACCCGGCCTCCCCTGCAGCAATCCCGCGTGGCGGTGGGGACACCGGCTGCCAGGCTTCCAGCTTCTGCCCTGCCCCCTTCCCTAGTCCCCAGGCCGCTCCTGTTGTTAAGGTGCCCTCTGCCCCCGGGCTCTGTGTAGGGAGCAGGATGGAAGATCCGTGGCTGAGGGGCAGAGGGCCCAGGGTGGGTGGGCAGCAGCCCCGCCCCCTCCCCTGTGGGTGGCTGGGGACGCCTGGTGAAGGGGTCTCGCACCGGCTTCCTTCCGAGGAGCCCCCTGGCCAGGAGGGGCAGGGCTTGCCGTCACGTCCTTTGGGGCCGAGCTGGTTCTCAGCAGGTGCAGATGTTGGAATCCCTGGGGTCAGGGAGACTACGGAGGGCTTCATGGAGGAGGTGGCACTTGAGCTGGCGTTGAAAACTGGACGCCTTGCCTTTCGGGAACCAAACGTTGGAGGTGGCTGGTTGCTGCAGGGCTGGGGCCCTGTGGGGGCAGAGGCTGGGGTCCGGGGGGGACCCCTCTCTGTCTCCCGGTCCTGAGAAACTTTGTTCCCTGACTCTCCAGCCATGGCACCCACCCTGGGCTTCCGGAGACCCTGTGAGGCACTGGGTTGGGTGGCTGTGCCCTGGTTATCAGGGAGGTGACAGGCCGGCCTGAGGTTGCACGGCTGCCTCGGGGCCGCGGCCTCTCGCCAGCTCGCCCAGGTCTTGGCCCCTGGGGTCCCTTTCACTTTGCTCCTCCATCAACCAGCAAAACAGTCCTTGGCGCGGTCCTCCTGGGTGAGGAGGCCGGGGGCTCCCCGAGGAGGTGCCGGGCCCCCTGCAGCGCGCTTCCTGCACCTGCTCTGCTCGGGTCCAGGCCCGTTGTGGCGGGTGCTGTCTGAGGTCACGGTCTCTGGGGGTTCCTTGTGGGCCGAGGCCCAGGCACCGGGCCGGGCCAGCTCCACGCTGTCCTCGCCGCCCACCTCCTCCCGCCCTGTCCACGTCCTCCACCCGGTCCCTGGCGTCCGGCGGTGCCGTCTGGGGGCAGTGTCCCGAGGACCCGTTTTCTCACCCTGCGCCCGGCCTTGGGTGCCGCTGGCTCGTCCCCGGAGTGGACCCTCTCAGACCTGGGTTTGAATCCTGGCCACCACTTCTTGCTGTGTGATGTGCCCACTTCCGCGGGGCGTCTGTTTCCTCTGCTGTGAAGGGGCTTCTGACAGCCCCCTCGGGGGGCCTGGCCGAGGACAGAGGGGACGGGGGACCCAAAGCTCTCAGCCCAGTGCCTGGAGGCGATCCTGGGGGCTCAGTGGACGGTGCCCCTCCCACGGCGGAGTCCTTCCCCCACGCCCCACTCTGGACGGGCCAGCCCTCTGAAGCCTGGGCTCTGCTTCTCCCTGTAGGTGTCCCTGCTCTGGCAGTGCCCCCGGCCATGGCCGAGGGGAGAGGTCCCGGCTGGGATGCTGCAGGCCCTGCACCCCTGCTTTGACACCGGGTGGGGAGCTGGCACAGCGCTCGGCCGGGACGAGCCCCCCATCCCCCCCCGTGCCCCCGCCCCGTGCTGTTCTCCATCCTGGGCAGCCCCGTGCTTTCCAGGGGCTCTCCGGTCAGCATCCTGCGGCTGCTGCGACTGTTTTGGTTTCTGAGTCCAAAAGATAAACAAGAATAACAAACGTGCTGCCGCGGGGTGGGGGGCAGGGCCGCGGGGTGGGTGGGTGCTTGAACCGCCCGCCGGGCTGGGGGAGGGGTGGCCCCCAAGAGAGGCTCCCCGCCTTTGGAAGACACACGGTATTTGCGAGAAACACGTGGTGTTTCTGTTTTGTGGGATTCGTTTGTCAGTCTTTGTAGAGTTTAGATGAGGATTAAAACAATTGTTTTTAGCACAGCTAGTCCTCGTCCCCCTGAGCCGACTTAAACCTTAGGCCATAAATGCTTCTGGTGGTTTGTTTTATTTTGTGCTTTTGGCGTCCGAGGCAGCGTGCGCACGAGGTGTCCGCTGAGAGCTGGTCCAGGCGGCAGGAGGCAGGGCAGCGGGGTGTGACCTGGGCCCACAGACGGGACGAGCGGGCTCCCTGGCTCCCCTTGGCTTTGGACCCGCCTCGCTCCTGCCCTCTGGGCCTCTGTTTCTGGCTGCAGGACAGACGCCCCCGTCTCTCATGGTATCTGGGCCCCGCTGGTGTGGTTAGGGCTCTGGGCTAGAGTCCTGGCTTTGCCGTTGGCCACTGGGGGACCCTTGAGCTTGACCGTCATGGCGCCTCCGTCTCCATCCGGGATGAGGGTAAAAACAGCATCTTCTTCAGGGGTAAAGGGATAGATGGTACGTGCTCTCTGCAGACAGTGGGTAGTTATTCAGCCGTAAAGAGGGAGCGAAGCACTGGCCTACATGACGGGGATAAACCTTGAAAAGGTTGTGCAGAGCGAAGGAAGCCCGACGTGGAAGGACAGGTGTGCAGTGGTTCCACTCGTGTGAAATGCTGATCCCGGGAGACCGAAGGCGGATCCCCGGCTGTGCGCGGATGGAGCGCGGAGCAGCTGCTAACACGCGCGGGTCTGTTCGGGGTGGTGACAAGTTCTGGGACTGGACAGTGGGGCTGGTGGCACAGCGCTGAGGATGTCCTCAAGGTCACCTACGGCTGAGGCCGGGAGGTCTCCCCAGCACTTCCTGCCGTGGGTGCTGAGCCCTGGGGGGAGACTGGGCAGCCCGGGTTCTGTCGCTGCCCTGGTCTGGGGCGGGGAGGCAGGCTGCGCGCAGAGGGCAGTGGCGGGCCAGGCCCGGGAGTGGCGAGCCCTGGGGGTGTCGGTGGGGTGCTCGCAGCTGGCAGTGGCGCTTCGTCCTGGGTGACACGAGACCTTCACTCTCTCTGCTCCAGGAAACGGCCCGGGAGCTCTCAGCTGAGTCCGTGTTGGCAGCAGAGCCTGCAGGAAGGGCCTGGAGAGGGACTGGGCCCCTCCGTGGGCATGCACCAGGGCTGGTTTCTTTCTTCCTTTCCTTTGTTCTCTTCCTTCTTTCCTTCCTTCCTCCCTTCCTCCCTTTCTTTCTTGTCTTTTTAGGGCCACACCCTCAACATTTGGAGGTTCCCAGGCTAGGGGTTGAATCGAAGCTGTAGCCGCTGGCCTGTCCCACAGCCACAGCAACGCGGGATCCGAGCCGCGTCTGCAACCTACACCACAGCTCACGGCGACGCTGGATCCTTAACCCACTGAGCGGGGCCCGGGGGGTTGAACCCGCTTCCTCATGGTTCGTAACTGCTAAGCCTTGATGGCAGCTCCACCGGGCCGGTTTCTGATAACGGTTATGGATGACCCAGAAGGCTTTGGAGGGGGAAGGTGGGGGAGGGCCGCGGCTCCGGCTCTTCTCGGGCCTGCAGGTCTGGTCGGAGGGAGGGCCGGGCTGGGTCGGGGCTTCCCCATCTGGGTGGAATCTGCGAGCTCTCGTGGAGGAAGTGACCTTAGCTGACACTTGAGTCATCGGTAGGGGTCAGCCAGGTGGGGGTGGGCGGGGAAGCGTGTTCTAGAACGGGCCAGCAGTTACTCCGCCCCCGTTCCAGGCTTATCCTGAGCCCGTTTCCTGCTCTCCGCTTTCCTCCTCTATCCTGCCTGGCCCGTTTCTTGCCAGGTGGGGACTGGGCGCTCACCCCAGTGACTGGGCGCCCTGCACTTGGTCTCCCTCTGCAGGGGGCTCACTCCTGATGTGGGGGTGTGGATGGGATGGGCAGTCCTCGCCAGCCATGGGCTGGGACCGTCCCTGGGGTCAAGGCCGGGGGGCTGCCCTCGATGGGGCTTCCGGGGCCCCGACCGATGCTGGATTGTGTTGGATCCTTCGGTGGCGTCTCCCTGCTCTGGCGGGAGGAGCCCCGTCAGCTTGTCTTTGCTTCTCTGGGCCTCCATCCGGTCTGTCCAGTGGGACTGGGGGGTTTTCGGCACCACTGCCCATTGCTGATGGCCTCGGGGGCAGTGAGCCTGGAGGGTCTGGGCGTAAGCAGGGCTGCTCAGGCACCAGTTCCCCCCACCCCACCCCGCGGGGGCGTGGGAGGGAGTCAGGTGTTCCTAGGCACTCGAGGCCGCCACCGCCCAGTGTGTGACACCGCCATCTCTTGCTCAGATGGGTCGTGAGGCTGAAGAGGGGGGGACCTTCAGGGTCTGCTGAGTCCCGGGCAGGGGGCGCCCAGCCCCACACGTGGTGGCCTCTGTACCTCTGTATGCAGAGGGGGCCTGTTCGTGATGGGGAGACGGGTGCAGGGAACACCGGAGGTCTCTGGCCACTTGCCTTGTGCCTGGGTCTCAGTTGGCTCACCTGTAAAATGGGACCGTCACTTCTGCTCCAGGTGCCCCCGAGGGGGGAAGGGAGGAAGGCCCTGGGGCGTCTGAAGTCATGTGGGCGTCCGGAGGGGACATGCAGGGTGTGTGGGGGGCGTCTTGGGGAGGCTGTGCTGCCCATGGCCCCGCAAGCCCCCCTTCAGCCACTTCTCGAGGAGGGCGTCTTCTCGGGTGCCCAGTGCAGACACAGAGCTGCTGTCACCTGGGGTGCAGCGTGCGGACGCAGTCCTGCTTTTGGGAGTCTTGTGGGTTTTCTGGGAGCACCTGTTTCCCTGGGTTGGCTGATGACGAGCTGCGGGAAGCTGGGACCCCGGGGACGAGCTGTCTGTCGAAGGGTCACGTGTGGGCAGTGCTCCCTGCTTGGCTCCTTGGCCGGGGCTGAGCGGTGGGCAGCGGGGGACACACGCCCGGTCTGGAGTGAGTAACTGAGTCAGGAACCCATTGCATATGTGCATGCAGTGTGTATGTGCGTGTGTTGTGTGTCTGTGTGGAGCGTGAGCACGTAGAGTACGTTTGTGTGTGTGTGTGTGTGCACGGTCTGACTCGTCTCTGCGTGGCTGTGCACTGCTTCTGGGGGGACAGGATACCCCATTTCTGGGACCAGGTGCCCGTGAGCAAACCCGAGTGGCCTTTGTCGTCGGGAGGCCAGGCCGGGTCTGCTGTCCGCATGTGCCGTCTCTGTGCCTGTCTCTGTCCCTGGTATGCCTGGGAGACGCCGCCCACCTCCCCTGGGTCGTTTTGGGCTTGCGTCCACTCCCCTCGAAGCGGCTGAAGGCTCGAGGGTTCTGCCCACGAAGCTCTGCCCACCCATTCTGCCGGGGGGAGGGCCTGGCTGCCCTCCGGCTGTGGGTCAGGAAACAGGCGGTGTGAGTGGCCGCTGAGCGGTGGGTTCTGTTGACGCTGGGGACCAGTGGCCGAGGCTCGGCCGCATCCTGGATCAGCTCTGGGCCCTGTCCTGCCCGCTCTGTCCTGTCTGGGCCTCCTGCTGGTGGCGGGAAATGGTCGGCCTGGGCAGGAGGCCAGAGTGTCACGGCCACGTCTCGTTGCCCAGCAGAGTGGCTCCGGCCCTCAGCCTTCCATCTGGTGGCAGGCCGGCCCCTGGGCCGCCTCTTGGGGGTGGTGGCCAGTGGACCCGGGCAGGACAGACTCGTGCAGGGGGCACACAGGCCCTTCTGACATTCCTTGGCCCCGACGCTGTCACCTGTCTCCCTGTGGCTGCTCCTGGGGCCACCTGGTGATGCCAGGACGGTCATAATTACTCACGAGGCTCGAGGCGATAGGCCGTGGGCCAGGCGCCAGTCAAGGGCAGCCTGGTGGACCAGGAGCCCTCGTCACCCATTTGACAGCTTTGGAAACTGAGGCTCAGAAAGGCCAGGGCTCGTCTGCGTCCCTGCAGGAGATGGAGACGGCCTTCCTGGGCCTCTCCGCAGGGCACCAGCGGGCTGCCGAGGAGGGAGTTCCAGCCATCGTCTGAACCCTCCCATCGGTAGCTCCCAGGCTGGGACCCACTCTCTTCTCTTAACTCGTGCGTCATAAATTTTTTTTTCCTCGGAAAGAAGGAAGATAGAATTTTCACACACCACTCCCTTCTCGTACAAATAAACCTCAGGAGAAACTGGCCTGTCATCTCTCTGGGTGTATTTGTGGTCAATTTAGCTGCTTAAACGAAACATCTGTTAGCCAGCCAGGCTCAGGCAGAGGCGGGCTGAGCGCCTGGGAGGGGGCGCGTTTACTGCAGGGGCAAGGACGCGCCGGCCCCGCGGGCGCATTTGGCACCCAGGCCACCGTGACGGGTCTCTGCAGCCCACACGTGCCCGAGGGACTTTTGAACCCAGACTGTCCTGGCGGCATTTCCTCCTGGGCGCCTGCCCCGTCCCGGCGGTCTGAGCTCAGCCACAGTGACGCGGCCCGTGCCCCTGGACGAGTCTCACTCGGCCCATCTGTCAGGTGGGCTGCTTTGTGACTGTGTGGGATCCCTGGGGTCTCCGGCCTCGTGGGGTCCCAGTCCCAGCCCCCGGTGGGCACTGGGCGGTGAGCGGTGCCCCCCCACACCCCCGACTTTGGAAACCGTTGCTCATGTGAAATGCGTTTTCAGGACCCGGCGGGCACTGGTTTCGGTCGCGTCGCCGCCTGGTGGAATGGGACCGTGCCAGGGCACAGGCGGCCTCTTGGGGGAGACACCGGGCCCCAGGCCCTTCTGTGAAGCAAGCGGTTGTCACTTGAATTGCAGTTGGGTTCTTCACGGGGTGGGGGTGGGGAGTGCCCCTTCTCTCCAGGGTCTTCCTCCCTGACCACCTCTTGCACTCCGTCTCCCTTTGAGGTCCACTGGACCCCCCCCGTCACCTCCTCCAGGGAGCCCGCCCGGATTTCACCAGCTCTTTCTGCAACGGCCACAGGTCACCTGGGTCTTCTCGCGTGTAGGGAGCATTTATTGAGCCTGGGAGTGATGGGCTCCCCGGGGTGAGAGAAAGTGGATGAGACTCAGCCGGCCATCTCCTCTGAGGGGTCCAGAGTCGGGGACGGGGCCATCCAGGGAGCGGCAGTCACCCCTAGGGGAGCAACAGGGACGTGGAACCCCTGCCCCAAAGGAGGGTGTGGTGGTGGGTCTCTGGCTTAGTCCTGGGTGCCAGGGAGAACCGGAAGGGGCTGCAGGGAACACTCTGTGCCTGGATTCGGCTCCAGAAAGCTGTGCTGTGGCTGCAGTGCTGGAGCGGATGGGAGGGCAGGCCTGGAGTCCAAGAGGCCAGGGAGGCGGTGGACGCGGTCAGCCCGCAGGAAAACTGCCCGGCCTCAGCTGGGGGACGCAGTGTGTGGGGTGGGGGGGGACCAGGGCTGGCTGCCCCCCAGGGTTGATGAAACGGGTGCCCTGAGGCGGGGCTCGGGCAGGGCTGGGGGTAGGGCCCTCCAGATCCGGCTCTGGGGGCTCCGGTCGGCTTTGGCCGAGGGCCCAGGGAGGGCCGGCCGTCGCAGCGCTCGGTCCGGGATCTGCCTAGACCAGAGCTGGGGGCCGTTTCAGCCCCGCCCCATCGTGCTCTCTCCGTCGGGTTTTGAGTTCCGTGCCAGTGGACGGAAATGGGGGGACTCGAGATGGGGGGGTGGTCACCCTGCTGGGCCCGCCTCCGGGTGCCTAGCGTCGCCTCCCCCCGCAGAGCGGTTCGTGGGGGGTGGGACTCCTGGATGACCGCGACTCACCGAGCCGCTAGCTGGGCCTCGAGAAGCGCGTGGTTTATGCAGGAGGTTACAGACAGGTGCTGCGTCCTCGCCCGGAAGCGTGGGGCGGGCGCCCTGGACCCCGGCTCCCTGGGGACGTGCAGGTCCCTGGCCCGTGCAGTCTGTCTCCAGGTAACATGATGGCCTCTGCCGAGACCCAGCGAAACTGCCTCTAAACCGGGATTTGCGCGTTATTTTTAAGCGGCTCTTGCCTGTGGAAAGAGTGGTTATTGTTAAAAGGGGCATCGCCACAGGCGGATTTCTTTGAGCTGTTTTATTGCTGTTGATCCAGTAAAGCTCTAATCAGGAAACTGATGGTGCGGCGGGTTCTGTGGAGGGTAACTCGGCCGCCTCCCTGATTTGTTGGGGGGGGGCATGCACGTGGCCTGCACTTGGGTGGACGCCCCCGACCCAGGTGGGAGCCGGGGGGCTTCAGAGGGCGGGGCGCCTCTGCGTGACTACACTGGGGTCAGAGACCTAGGAGGAGGAAGCCCTCTGCACAGAGGCAGTCTTAGCCAGGGACCCCATGGCCCTGGGGAAGGGACCCTGGAGCGTCCTGGGCGCCCCCAGCCGCACGCTTCTCCTTCTGCAGGCGTGTGTGGGCGGGGCCAGGTGTCTTCATGCAAATCTAGACCTATGGCCCTCTGGTCTCTCACGCCCCCGACAAAACCCCTTTGACTCAACCCTGCACACCCCATTTCGTCACGGACCTGGGCGGGGCCTGCCATTAGGAATCTGCTTTTCTCGCTTCCACGCCTGCCCCAGATGTCTTTTTGGGCGCCTTCTTTCATCTGCTCCGAGACAGGGCTTTTCTCACGTGCTCCCACCTCTGCCGTCAGCGTGGGCTGGGAGCCTCCTCATCACAGGGTGTGTTGGAGCTTTTCGGGGGGCCTGTCCCTGTAGCCGACCGCCTGCCACGTGGCACTTGTACACCCCGTTTTTAAGGGCTGCCTGGTCAGATGTGACCCCAGCAACCCATCCCCTACTGTGATTGGATGCCCACCGCCCTTCTTTTTCTTCCCTTTTTTTTTTTTAGTATTTTTGGCTGCACCCAAGGCAGCATGTGGAAGTTCCCAGGCTAGGGGTAAAATTGGAACTGCAGCTGTCAGCCTACACCACAGCCACAGCCACGTGGGATCCGAGCCACGTCTGTGACCTACACCGAAGCTCACGGCTGTGCCAGATCCTTAATCCAGTGAGTGAGGCAAGGGATCGAGCCCGCATCCTCATGGATACTGGTCGGCTTCGTAACCCGCCGAGCTGCAGTGGGAATTCCCGCACTCTTCCTTTTAGAAAGAAGCCCGTTCTGTCTGCTCCTGCCGCAGGTAGAGCCGCTCCGAAAGCTCCCCACACAAAGGCCAGGTCCAGCCAGCATACTTGAGTCCAGGATGCGTCTCCGAGGCCACGTCTGGGCAGGACCCCTCGCTTCGCGAGCCTGTCTTCAGGAGGTGGGGGCTGTGCAGTCTGGGCCCACCCAGGGCGCCCCAGCCCTCCCTCAGCACTGGTCCTCGGCTCCAGGCTCCAGCCAGTGGTATCCTGGCCGTGCTGCCGAACCCGAGTTGCAGGCTCTTCTGAAGGATTGGGTCTCTGATTGATCGATCGTTAATTAATACTCAGCGAAGAGGATTTTCACACGGCCTCCGGGTGCCAGGACCTTATGGCGGTTGTCTCAAGGGAAGGGACGGGACCCCTGGGGTTTGTGCAGAGGGGACCTGCCACGTGCTTTGCGAGGGGGCCCTTTGGGTGCAGCCCGGCCGTGATGCCCTCACCCTGCCCTCGCCGCCCGCGAAGGGCTGTTCCTCCAAGACTTGCCTTTAAATAATTCATTTATCAGTAGGAATGATCAGTCCCCCAAATAAAAGTGACTGTCCTTCAAGCTGCACATGGTAACACTCGTTATTGACTAAAACAGGTGAAACTGAGCTCTGGAGAAATACGAGCTGAACCCCCGGGTGACAGGAAGGCGCCCGGAGCGCAGGGAGAACCTGCCGCTGATTCCAGGCTGCAGGCCAGCGGGGAAGCGGGGCGACGGCTTTAGCGAGACAACTGGGCATTGACACGCACAGAAAACCCCAAACTAAACAACGATCTCAGGAACCGTTCGAGGAATTAATTAACACAGCAGAGCTCGTGCCAAATGGCGTTTCCAGTCTCCTCCGCGCTGATGAAGCCGTCACCGGGACGTGGGCTTCACACAGGGAGCTGGGCGGAAACGTGCAGGTGGATGCGCGTCTCCGCCGCCCCGCTCGCTCCTCCCTGCCTCTGGGACCCCCTCTCTGAGCCCAGGAGCCCCGCTCCCTGCATCTGGGGCCCTCCTCTGAGTCTGGAACCCCTTTCCCCTGAGTCTGGAACCCCCGGTTGTCTGAGTCCAGGACCCGTTTTTCCCAGAATCTGGGCCTCTTTTCCCCGCGTCCCGGACCCCGTCTCCCTGGGCCCGGGACCGTTTTGCGGACAGAGGGTGTTTAGAAGCTTCAGAGGCCTGGGTGGCGGGATGTCCGACGTGGGCTCTCGGGAGAGAGGAAGGAGCCTCGCCCTGGTTTAGGGCACCTCCCTTTTCGGTGGCACTGGCATGAGTGACCTCCTGGTGAAGAGGAAACACACAGCGCTCAGCTGCCCCTCCCCGTGGCCGGGGGCTGCTCGGTTTCCTGGCCGGGACGGTAACTGGCGGTGCCGGTCAGTGGAGGCAGGTTTGGGGCGAAGCCTTGGGGAGCGATTCTCTGATTTGGAGTTCCCCTCCCGCCTCTCCCAGCTTTTGCCACCCCAGCGGTCCCTTGGCTTGTGTCACTTGGGTCTCCGCTCCGTCTTCATACGGCGTGTCCTGTCCTGTCTTGTTGGGTGCGGGGCCCACCCTTATCCAGGATGGTTTCAGCTGAGATCTTTACCTTATTCCGTATAAGGTCACTTGCTGAAGTTCTAGGGGCGAGAATGTGGACATCTCTGGGCTTTTGGTGGTGGGGGGATCCCAGTCCGACCTGCTGCAACCTGCTTCCTCTTTCTTCCGTCCAGAAGTTGGCCGAGTACTTGGTTCCTGGTGGGGAGGGGGCACAGGGCTCAGGCCTTGCTGAATGGCCGGGCTAGGGGATGGGGTGTGGGGGACCGTGGGAGAGCTGCCGGGTGAGGGGTGGGAAGGGAGGGGCTGGCAGGTGTCTGAGAGTAGGTGGCATCTTGGCTGGGTGGAGACAGGTGGGCAGGAGGTCAAGGAGGTCCATGTGGGAGCAGCGCGGGGCTGGCGGGGCCTCTGCGGTCTGCAGCTGCCGGGCTGCATTCGGTTCTCAGTGCCTCGAGCCGCTCTGTTGCCTTCTCACTTCCCTCGGTTGCCCCTGCCCCCTCCTCCCAAAAATAACCCTGGGCTGGGGGTGGGGTGGGCCGGCAGATGGGTGGGCGCCTTACTGACCGACCTGGGAACCTTGGTTTAATGTTTAACTAAGAGTCTCTTCTGTGGGAGGTGAGCAAGGCATGCAGTCCCTGCTCGGGGCCCCCGTGCCTGCACGAAGATGGGCCTGACTGGTGTCTGGATGATGGATGAATGAATGATGGATGGATGGAAGGATGATGGATGGGTGGATGGATGGATGGATGATGGATGGGTGGAGGGAGGGATGGATGGAGGGATGGGTGGGTGGATGGATGGATGGGTGGATGGATGGATGGTTGGATGGTGGATGGATGGTGGATGGATGGATGGTTGGGTGGATGGATGGTTGGATGGATGGATGGATGGATGGATGGTTGGATGGGTGGAGGGAGGGATGGAGGGATGGATGGATGGATGATGGATGGAGGGATGGATGGATGTGTGGGTGGATGGATAGATGGGAGGCTGGATGGATGGAGGGATGGATGGATTATGGATGATGGATGGATGATGGATGGAGGGATGGTTGGGTGGATGAAGGTGAGTTATGGTTGCCTGGGGTTTTTTCTCCCTGTCTCAGCCATTTCGCCTTGGTGGAACCCGTTTGGGCTAAAGCCAGTAAGTTGTGACAGTCATGTATGGTGCACCTCTAGTGGATGTGGAGCCTTTGGCCCCAAGGGAGAATTGCTTCTGAAGAAGAGTGCCGCCCACTGTCCTGCAAATATAGCAGTGAAACTGTGCAGATAACCAGAATGCCCCACGGGCGGGGCTGTGGGCCATGGGACGTGGAAGTGTGGCCAGGCCAGGGGGAGATTCCAAACCCCCAGCTGGGAGCCGGACGCTTTTGCTGCCAGTGAGGAAGTGCCAGGGCTCAGAACTGTGTTATTCCCAACAGTTTTCTTTAAACAAACAAACAAAAAAGGGTCAAGAAGCTGGATGGAAAAAGCCCCTGAGTGGTCAGTGGTGCCCTCGGCTTTAGGCTGGGGGGGCCCTGTGGGTTTTTGCTTATTTCCCTCCCCCTTATCTAGGAGCGGTGCTTCCTACTGGGAGGGAGGACAGAGCTGGTGTACTGTGGGGTGGTGCCCCAGCCGCATTCCTGTCCCGGAAAAATTACACAGGACCCCCAGCAGCTGGTGACGGGGGTTGGGGGGGCTCAGGGCCGGGCCTCAGTCCCCGTTTCCCCTCCCCCGCTCCCCGTAAAGTGGGAGAGTTACTGCAGCCCTAGATCACTGGAATCGGCCGGGCCTTCAGGAAAGGCAAAGGCCCGAGAGCCAGGCTGCAGCCCGAGCCCTGGCCCTGGGCACCTGTGGGCAGGTGAGCCGCGGGGGGGGGGGGGCCTGAGTGGCGGCTCAGGTTTCCTGTGCACAGGTTATGGGGGGTTGTTTCCTGAGCACCAGGCCTCCCTGGACCGGTTCTGTCCTCCAGCCCTGGCGCGGCCTCCCTCCCCTGCTTGGCGCTTGGCTCCCACCCGGGTGGGGATGGGGGGGGGGGTGCGGGGGTATGCAGCTGCGGACATTCCTGACCCGAAGTTCAGGGGAGAAAGCCCAGCTGCTCGCCTGGCGGACAATGGAGCCCCCCTGCCCCCACTCCCGCACCCCCCAGTGCTCCGGGCCTGGCGCTGGTGTGGCTGGAATTTCCAGAAAGTGCAGTGTCTGAGTTGATCTTATTTTCTGCCTGTCAGAAGGTGACGTCCACGGAAACTTGCTGTGCTGGCTGTCGGGCCGTGTTTGCAATACATTCGTGGGATCTGCTCCTCCAGGCCCCCTCCCAAGTGGAAGGGATCGCTTAGGGAGTCTTAAAAGTAACAGCCACTCACTGGAAAAATAACAGGACGAGACACCTTAGAAAGGCCAAGTTCCTTGGACCGCAGTCCCCCACCCCCTGCAGGCTTGGGTCACCGTCGCCCCAGACCCACTGTATCCACCTCCAAGGCTGTGTTTGGCCCCTCCTCCCCCCACCCCCCGAGAGGCAGCGACCCTCCCATGAGACCAGAGGCTTTGAGTGGCGGGGGGCCCGGCGGGCTGTGGG
>PVHT020000094.1:540850-556009 GCA_004024745.2 Catagonus wagneri | reverse complement strand
GCTGCCGGGCTGGTGGATGGACCCAGGGGAGGCCCGAGAGGGATCACGAGGTCCTCAGTGGGGGTCCCAGGCCGGGGTTGGGGGAAGCACCTTGAGGACCATCTAGATCCTGAAGTTTTCAAAGCAGGTTTTTTTTTTTTTTTTCTCAATTGTGGTAAAACTCACACAACAGTTTGCCACCTTAGCCATTTTTAAGTGTGCACTTCAGGGGCCGCCCCCCAGCTGTCTTCATCTTGTAAAACTGAAACTGCCCATTGAACAGCTTCCTGTTCTGCTCCCCCACCCCCACTCGACCCTCCGGCTTTCTGACTTGCACTCCTCTAGGGAGCCCAGAGAAATGGAATCAGAATCTTGCAGTATCTGTCTTTTGGTGCCCGGCTCATGTCCCTCAGCACCGTCTCTGCCAGCTCCATCCTGTAACCTGTGTCAGGAGTCGCTTGCTTTTTAAGGCGAATAAGGTTCCACCGCAGGAGCTACCGCGCCGTCTTTATCCGCTTGTCCGTTGGCGGGAGGGCTGCTTCCATGCTGATGGCTGTTGCGGATAACGCTGCCGTGAGCGTGGCTGTCCACCCCTCCCTTGGGGCCCCGCTTTCAGTTCTTTCGGGTGTATCCCCAGAACTGGACCCCTGGACCCTGTGATAATTCTGTTTTTAATCTTTTGAGGAACTGCCATGCTGTCTTCTACCGCGGCTGCACCACCCGCCGCTCCTGCCACCAGTGTACAAGCTTCCAGTTTGTCCGCGTCCTCACTCTCACTTGTTATTCCCTGTTTTTTGTTGGTTTGTTTTCGCTGCCCCATCCCCCACCTGTGACAAGTTCCCTGTTTGGGGATCGAACCTGGGTCTCAGCAGTGACCTGAGCCACAGCAGTGACGGGGTTGGCTCCCGAACCTGCCAAGCTCCCCCAGGGAACTCTCGGGATTACCACTTAAGGGTGTTCCTTGTGCAGGGAGGCCTGGGGAGTGGGGGGCGGGCTGGCGTCGGCCTCGGAGCTGCCCGTCTCCTTGGCCTTGGCTTCTTCGTGGGGGGCGGCGCGGCTCCCGGTGGGGCCCCGGAACCCCGGTTGTACATGATGCCTGCCTGTTTGGCACCCGAGGCGTGAAGGCTGGACTGAATGAAGGATTGTGCGGGGGCTGTCGGCGGGCAGAAGGTTGCAGGGACAGGTGTTCAGAGGAGCAGGGCCCCCACAGAGCTGCCCCTTCGCTGTGGACGGAGCCAGGCAGGCGTCCCGACCTCTGCCCTCCGGACCTGGCAGGGCGACTGCCCGCTGGGGCCGCAGGACGGGGAGCGGCCCAGCTAAACTTGCATCCAGCTAAACTTGCGTTTACTGCACACACACAGCAGTATCTTGAAAATAAGGTCCAATTAAAAACAGGAAAAGTATGTTTACGTCTTGCCCTCCACCTGCCGGGACTTCAAAAGCCCTTCCTCTCCGTGCGTGGCCACCCGCACACCTTTTTGTGTTAGGCCTCCTTAATCACAGCACCGAGCCAACACCATGACGCATGCGCACGTGCACGCGGCCCCGCCCACGCGGCCCCGCCCGCACGGCCCCGCCCACACGAGCACCTGCACCTGCAGCCCCGCCCCGAGCCCCTGTGGTGGAGCCCCCGCAGGGCTCTGCGGCAGAGATGAGCCGGGGGCACAGGGAGCTCCCAACCTCTGGCAGCCGCCTTCGGTTCCCGGAAGGGGAGTGGTCCTGTCGCCGCCCTCAGCCTTCCCGGGACGCGCACCTTTGTTGGTTCCGGTTTCACTAAACATCCACTACGTGTGGCTCCTGCCCTGGGCATTTTGGGTCCTTTCCAGCATCCTCGGGAGACGCCGTTCTTGAAGCTCCTTGGGGTGCCTGTGAGGAGCGAGGCGGGGTGGGGGCGTGGGTCATCCCGGTTTGGCTGTCGCATGGGCACTGCTCCCCACTGGGCCTGGCGGTGACCCCCGACCCCCACACGGTGATGGAGCTGATTCAGCAGCCGTGTGTGGGGACGACAGGCCCTCAGCAGGTGGCCTGTGGACAGCCGGATGTTGGCCGCTTCTCAGAGCTGCCGTGGGGCGGTGGGGATGGTCACAGAACATGGCCTTTCAGTCCCTCTCCCCGCAAGGGCGTGTGCTGAGCGAGGGGTGAGGGCCCTGCACACCCGGGGTGCTGCCTTGACCCACAGCTTCTGCAGCCCTTGTGGCGCTCTGAGAAGGGTGTATGTCCCAGCTGTTCCTGGTGATGGGACTTTGAAAACACCTGTGTTCTGCGCTGGTTTCCCCCCTGTGGAGGCGGCTGGGTGTGTGCGAGGGGGTCACCCTGCCTCCAGGTGTTGCCTCCAGCCCCTGGATGAGCAGGTGGGTGACTTTCAGGCCTGTTTTGGTCCCCTGATTTGGGCACCTTCCTAAAGAGATTTGGAGGCAGCCACTGGACAGGAGGTCTGGGGGCCTGAGCTGGGGTCA
This sequence comes from Catagonus wagneri, assembly GCA_004024745.2. NCBI lineage: Eukaryota > Metazoa > Chordata > Mammalia > Artiodactyla > Tayassuidae > Catagonus > Catagonus wagneri. The sequence goes on along the minus strand of PVHT020000094.1, from coordinate 553,574 downwards.
TGGGGGAGGGGGGAGTTCCCAGATGCCTCTGCCTGAAAGCTGGCTGGACCTGCCAAGCCCCCCACTGCAATTCCGGGGGGCAGAAGCTGGAGCTGGGCCCCATGAGATTCAGAGAGTGGTGACAAGGAGGTGGGTCTGGGGCCCAAGACAGCCACTTCCTGACTCCCCAGCCCCCACCCTGGCTGGGGGGCTCTTTGGGGCCATCACCCTCCAAAGAGCCCTGGGCTGGCAGTTCTTGGGGGGTCCAAACCACATTTACTGAGGGTCCCAGGGCCGGGGAGCGGGGGAAAGCTGTAAGGAGCATGAACGTTTGCAAGCTGGGAGGACAGGTGGGAGAAACCTGGGTTTTTTCCTCAGATAGGTGGGCGGTCCATCCATCTATGCGTGCATGCATCCTTCCATCCTTCCACAAACCTCTGTTGAGGGACAGTGGGTGTGGCCGCGCCGTGGTGTTGAGGTCGTGGTTCGGGGCTTAAGGGCACCTGCTGCCCCCTGGCACCTCGGCCCCATGGTGAGCACAGACTGGTGCTTCCATCAGCAGAAATCCCATCTCTTCCAGTTCTGGAGAACAGACGTCTGGAACCACAGTGTTGCAGGGCCGTGCTCCCCCGACCCCCGGGTCCAGGGAGGGACCTTTCCACCTCTCGCAGCTCCTCATGGCTCAGGGGTCCCAGGCTCGTGGCCACATCACCCCCCTCTGCTCCTTCCTCCCCTCTCCCTGTGTCCCTCCTCCGTGCCTCTTACAAGGACTCTGGCCCTTGGCTTTAGGGCACCCCGACCAGGATGTCTTGAGAGCCTTGATTCCCTCTGTTTAGAGCCCTTTTCTAGATCAGGTCACATTCAGAGGCTCTGGGCGGGGTGGGGGCGGCATGTCTTTGGTGACAACTTTCAAGCCATTGCGCTTGGCCAGCCGCATCCACAAGCTTCAGCCCCCTGCTCCGGCAGGTGGGGTGGTGTCTGTTCTTGGACCGTCACTTGAACGTCCACAGAGCTGACCTGCCTCGGGGCCTGAGTACGCCCCTGGCACCAGACTCAGCCCCGGTGGCAGCTCGGGGGCACCATGGGGGACCCTGTTGGAAGGTGAGGAAGCCGAAGCTGGGGAGGCCAAGTGGTGGGGCCGTGGGGAGGAGGTGACTGCCGGCCTCCGTGGAGGGGAGAATGGGGCCTCCGGGGGGTGCCTCTGGGGTCTCTTTTGGAGTGAAAAGTCACCTAGGGTCACCTCCCCTTCCACTCTGACTTTCCCAAGGACACACTCCTGTCCCCCAGCGCCCCTGCCGACGTCACTGCTTGTCTAAGAGGAGTTTTTTTTTCCTTTTTTGTCTTTTTAGGGCCATACCTGCTGCATATGGAGGTTCCCAGGCTAGGGGTCGATTCAGAGCTACAGCTGCCGGCCTACACCACAGCCACAGCAACGTGGGATCCGAGCTGCGTCTGCGACCTACACCCCAGCTCACGGCAACGCCGGATCCTTAAGCCACTGTGCGAGGCCAGGGATCGAACCCATGTCCTCATGGATCCTAGTTGGGATCGTTAACTGCTGAGCCATGAAGGGAACTCCTAAGACAAGTTCTGATGCTGGGCCATGCGCGAGGCTGGCGTGGGCTTCTTTCAGGGGTAGAGGGCAGCCCCCAGCTCGCCGGCTTTCCTAGCTTCCCTGGGAAGGGCTGGTCTTCCCTCTGGCCCCCAGCGTGGAGGATGCTCCAGGTTGTGCCCCTGTTTTGGAAGCCGAGTGGACTGCGGCTCTGATTTTCCTGCAGTACACCTGCTGAGACGGGAGAGCGAGGGTCTGGTGCTCGCTGGCCTTTAATAGATGCCTTTGGCTCTCGGTTCAGCGGGTGGCGGGCGGGGCGGGGGAAACTGAATCGGCCCAGTGTGTTCTGCTTGGGTCTCTCCGGAGCTGGACTGGGGAAGAGGAGCTTGGAGGAGCGTGGGATGGAAGCTCTGATGCTGACCTTGAGGCCGCTTTCGGGAAGGAAGAGGAGATGGAGAAAATGAAGTGGCAGAGACAAGGGGCGATTTCACAGGGCTGGTGGGCCAGTGTTAATGGCCTGGCTTGGGGCTGCAGAAGGGCGAGGAGGGGCGTCGGGGGCTGGGGTGGGGAGGCCGCACCACGTCAGGCAGCGGCTGAGCTAATCTCTCTGAGCAGGAGTGTAGGGTTGAACCCTCTGGCGTTAGAAGCCGGCTTGGCGAAGATGGTCGCAGGGAGAAACACTCGAAAAGCAATTTCCTGCCGGCTTTGTAAAAAACCTTTGGTTTGACCCTGACCTTGAAGTCTTGATAACTTGGGCTACTTTTTATCCCTCTGGCTCAAACAGGCCATTAGCCGGAGCGGCGGATCTTTTGAGGACGGCTGGGAACCGTTTCCATCCAGATCCTTCCCCGGACAGCTGTGGGCTCAGAGGAGTTCTTGCCGCACCCTCGTCCGTGTTCCCTGTGCCTGGGGGACACGGCAGGGCCTGGCACACAGTAGGCATCTATTAAGCGTCTGCCGACTGCAGATGGCTTTGAGGGCGAGGCTCCTCGGCCCCCACCCCCTCCCCGCTCTGCTCAGCCGTCCCGTTGCGTGCTTTTCCAGGGCTGTTTTTCTTGGTGTGTTCCCCTTCAGTGCTCACGAGGAAGTGCTCTGAGCTCAGGATGGGGAGTGATTGCTTTGCGGGCGTCACCAGCTTGGCACAGCCCGGCTGGGCTTGGCTGCAGGTGCATCTCCCGCGTGCTGGAGCTTGACCCCTAACCTTTCAAAACCTGCTTCCCGTGGCTCTGCTGAGCCCCCTCCCCCTCTTCACTGGAACCCGCACACCCTGCCTCTGTTTCACGATGCCAGCTGTCTGGAGGGTGGCGAGCAGGCGGCCACACGCAGTTGTGACCCACGGTAGAAGGCCGTGTGGTGGGAGCGGGCTGGCACGGCAGGGCTGGGAGCCACGGGAACAGCACGATCGGGGCTTAGAGCCCCAGTGGCGTCGGGTGCCAGGGTTGTGTGTGCAGCTTCCGCCCTCCCGTGGGTCAAAGGGGGAGGGGAGTGGCTGGGTGGGAAGCGTGGGTCCACGCCCAGTGCTCCCGAAAGTGGCCAGAGGGCACTGGAAGTGGGTCAGGACATTTTTGTGGGAGGAGAGCCCCGGGGTCAGGGGTCAGGGGTCAGGAAGCTTGTTGAAGCGGGACTTGTGATCTGCTTTAGAGGGACCCCCCGTCTCCAGCACGGAGGAGGCCAAGTGCATTTTGAATAACTTTGTGGTGGTCCTGGCGGGAAGATGAGGTCCCGGCTAGGAGATGGGCCGGCCCCGCTGGGGGCACCTCCCTCCCGGGAGAACTGGGATCCGGGAGGCCCAGGGAGCCCAGCTGTCATCACCCCTACAGGTTGTCCCCAGCCCCTCCCGTGGGGTTACCGCCCGGGTCCCCCCATGGCTTTGGCTGTCTTTCCAGGGAGGCGTCTTGCTCAGTGGCCAGACAGGACCAGCCCACCTGGGTCAGAGCTGTCCCTGCCCTCACTGGGGGTGGCCCTGGTGGGCGCCAAGCATGGTAGCGGGTGAGTCCAGTAGAGCGGTGGGCAGGCGTGGAGGGAAGGAGCCTGGCGCGGGCCCCGCAGCGCCGATCTGTGTTGCAGGAGGTGGAATTCCGCCTGACTGCGGCTTCGGCTTGTCTGAGCATTAGACTTCAAGTCAGATGGGGACTCGGTCCTTTCTGGACAGGATCCAGCGGCTGGCTGTTGGGTGAGGCTGCCTGACAGCAAGTGGCGGCACAGCGGTGGACATGATGCAGTGGTGGGCGAGGCTGGCCCCTGGAAGACCTCGGTGCACAAAGAAAGCCCCCCCCCCACACACACAGCGGCCCTGCATCCATCAGCCTCCGTCTGTGCGCAGCCGAGGAGGTGGCCTGAGTGGAGGGAGTGCTCCTATCTGGGACCCGGGGGGAGAAGAGGGTCTCAGCCCTGCCCCCCGTGGAGTGTCTGGCCAGCTTGTCACCTCGAGGCCACCTGTTTCGTTACCCCAAGGACCCCCAATTTGAATGACCCATTCTAGCAAGCTGCGTCTGTTAAATAGTAATAGTAATGAGGTCACTTAAAATGGCTTTTGGAACAAGCACAGCATACATAAAACAAGAGATTAATTCACTTCCCCGTCTTTTATTGATCCAAGTCCTCGTCGCCGGCTGCCAGTCAGTGCGTCTGATTGGCGGGCTGCAGCAGCTTGGCCCCTGGAGTTAGTACCACAGCAGCTGAAGCAGAGCCACTTGTCGCCGTGAAGCAGAGTTTTAATGCCACTTGTTGAAATAGTTCAGGAAATTCAGTGCCGTCCGTGGACCCTTTTGGAACCCTGTGTTGTGGAACGTGAACTTCAGATATGTAGACACCTGGCCCCCCCGCAGGAAGATGCAGGGGGTTTGAAAGAAAGCTCCGGTTCTTGTGCTAGCTGGTGGCTGACCTGCCCCCGCCCCGTCCGGGCTGTGGCGTCCAGGGGTCGGTCTTACCGGTGGGGGGGTTGCTGTTCGTTTCGCTCTTGCCCCGCTGGTTTGGCCGTGAGCGGAGGGCCTCAGACGCATCATGCCCGAGGCTGCGGCTGGCAGGTAGTCTCTCCCTGGACCTGGGCATCAGCTGGCAGAGGTGTGGGTGAAGGGCCGGGTCCGTCCGGGCTGCGGCCACTCCCCGGCTGTGTCCAGGAGGGCTGTTGACCCCCAGTGCAGGTCACAGGGCCCAGAGGGGCTGTGGGGGCCAGCTCCCTGCCTCTGCCCTCCCCAGTGTGACATCACAGAGCGGCTTGGGGCACAGGGACTGCAGGACCTCCTGAGGCAGTGGCCCCCGTGTCACTGGTTCCTTCTGAAAGCCGTTCTCTGGAGCGAGGGCCCAGCCTTGTAGGAGTCGGAGGGCAAGGCTTCCCCACTTTGCAGATGGGAAAACTGAGGCGGGAGAAGACGAGGGGCGGTGAGGAGGAGCGGACACCGCCCCGCGGCCAGGCCAGGGCTCTTGCCCCGGGGGTCTGGGGTGGAGTGTGGGCCTGTGCCTTCCTGCCCTGCTCTGGAGACCCCGGGGGTGGTGGGGCTGTGTGATGGAGTGGGTGGGCTGGGGACACCAGCCATTGTCCCCAGAAGAGCTGTGCGCCTTGGTGACCCCTAGCAGGGTGGGGAAGGTGGGCGGGGATGCGGAGCGCCTAGCTGGGGGCGTCCCGGTGGAGCCTGCACCTCAGCTGAGCACCACTGCTGGCAGCTGTGGGCCGCCAGCCTCCCGACATAGCCTGGGGCAGCAGAGGGACTCCCGCTGGGTCAGGCCTTGTAAGGGGTGAGAGGGCACTCAGGCAGGTCATGCTTCTCCTTGCCACGTCTCTGAGCCTGTTTCCACACCTGCATACAGTCTGCAGCAGGGCAGATGGAATGCGGGCATACCCGGGAACTGAGCTCCCCACCCGCTGGCCCGTCCCTGAGCCACGATTTCTGTGTGTGGAGCCTGCCCGTCAAGCCCCAGAGCTGGGCTTCTACCTTCAGAGTCTCCCCATCACCCTGAACAGACTTCATTATCCTACAAGTATTATTTTCCTTTTTTTTTTAAAAAAAAAAACCAACGTGGTTGTCTCCCTGCTCAGAAGCCTATAAACTTCAAGAGAGCTGAAAGGTTTGCGGTCTGGCCTTGGAGGTTAAACGGACCCAGGTCTGTTCCCAGCTCTGTCGCATCCTTGCTAGTGACCTTGGGAAGGCTAGGTACCCTCTGGGGACCTCAGTCTCTTCGTCTGTAAGTTAGGAATTGCCGTAATGACTCTGGGTTGCTGTGAGCAGCGCGGCCCTCAGCCCGGAGCCTGGCACCATGGAAACCTGTTTCCTGGGAGCTTTTGAGAGTCTTATGAGCCAACCAACGCGGGGTGCCTGGGCCCCCGACCCTGGTCCAGCCCCTCCCTGGAGCAGTGAGACTTGTCAGCACACACAGTGGGGGTCGGGGTGGAACCCAGAGCCAGGTCCGCACAGAGGGGTGAGTCACATCCTGCAGAGCCCAGCACCCAGGCCGGGTGCCTCCCGCAGGGCCCGACACAGCTCCCCATGGAGGGGGGCTCCCCGGGGCGGGCAGTGAGCCAGGCCTGGACCGCGCAGGCCCCGCCCCTTTGCCTGGTCCCGGGCTCCCCCTCCCCTCTTGGGCGGGGCCTGTGGCAGGAACCAGGCATAGCAGCTCGGGGCCTCGCTTTGTCTGTCTGTGGAATGGGGCTCACCCTTGCCATCACAGGCGGGGAAATGAGTTTGGAGCCGGACAGCAAGCTGCTGTCGTTAGCCCCCTCCCTCCCTTGCCCTGGCGGCGGTGCCCAGGCCTCGGGTGTTCAAACCCCTAATCCTGCCTCGGGACCCGGCTGTCAGCTCCCTGTGCTTCAGTTCCCCTCGTACCTGCCTCTACGCTCTGAGGTGTGCGAGCCGCTGGGTGCACGCGAGATCGCCAGGGCTCCTGTCCCAGTACCTCCTGGGGGACGGCGAGCCCAGCGAGGGTGACCGTGGTGGGGCCGGGGCCCGAAGGCTGCGCGCTCCGTGGGCAGGGCACCCGTGTCTCCTCCTCCAGTGGGGCTGACCCTGGCCCGTGTCTCCCGATCAGTGGGTGGCCACAGTGGAGCCACTCACACTCCCCACAGGAAGCCCCCCCGCCGGGGTGCACTGGGCGCTCGCGGCTGGGATTGTGGTCCCTGCCTCGCAGGGCCGTGCTCTGCCTCTCACGTCCAGGGTCCCCGAGCCGGGCCTCGGGACAGCTAAGTGACAGGTGACAGTGAGCAGCAGGCCTGGGAGGTGGGCGGCTGGCCACGGAGCCCTTGTGCTCACGCTAATCTGATTTCAGCCTGATTAGGTCCGAGGAGGCTGAAAAGGGCCCGAGATTAGAGGTTGACGCACCCAGGACGTGGGGCCCCGCCTCTCGGCGCAGCGGCTGGGCCTGAGGAGGGACTGCGGGGGCCCTGCCGGGGGCCCTGCCTGGGGCTGGGGGTGCAGGGGGTGCCCTAAACAAAAACAGCGGTGCTGTCCGCGTTCTGGGCCATGTGTCACAGGGCCGGTTTTCTGGGGACGGACTGTCATTGTGGCCGCTTGTCTGGGCTTCTGAGCCTGAGCTTCCAGACGCTGGCAAAGCAGTGGCCGCCCTTTGTAGTGGGCCTCGCGGGCTGAGGACAGAGAATGCCACTTGCCTCTCAGGCCGCAGGGACACAACTGGCCATCAGCCTCTCTCTGGCCACAGGCCAAGGAGGGGCAGCTTCTGGCTTCGTGCTGGCCACTGGGCCGCCCTTGCCCACTGTGACTCAGCCTGTGGCTGAGATGTGCCTGCAGCCGCTTGGGCCCTGTGTCCGCTCGCTCACACCTTTAGGAGTCTTCTTCCTGGAATCCGGAGCCGGCCCCGCCGGGAGTGAGGGACCCCGCGGCTCTGACGGGCCAGGCTCCAGCCGCACGCCCCTCGGGGCCCAAGGCTGTGGGGAAGGAGGGGCCAGCAAGAAGGTGAGTGGACACGAGCCACCTGCTGTTCTTTCCTGCGGGGATGAGAAGGGGGCCTGGCCCTTCCTTGCTCTGGTCCCTCCCTGCCTCAGTTCCCCTAATCGAGCAGTGAGGGAGATGGTGACCGCAGGGCTTGTTCAAACCAGGCCCCTGGCGTGAGTGAGGGAGGTGCTGCTGGTAAGTACACTGGGCCCGCGGACCCGGGACTCTGGACTGGGGGCCTCCCGGAGGCTGACCCTGTCCTGCTCAAAAGGCCTTCGCTGCTCTGAAGCAGACGTGGGCTCAAATCTCAGCTCGGCCACCTTCTAATCTGGAGCCAAAGTTCTCCGTGCTCTGGACCTCAGTTTCCCTATCTGTAAAGTGGGTGGATTATGGAGGGAGGGAGGGGGAAGCAGGCAGCACAGAGCCCGGCACGCGGGAGCCCCGTGAGCAGAAGCCGGCGGCGCGGTGGAGCCCCCGCCGGACCCACCTCGTCGCTTTCCCAGTGACCGAGTCAGTCTGTGCGGCTCTTGTCCCCGGCCGGTCCGGGGTACCTGGGGTGCGCCCGGAGCGCACAGGCGGTGGGTCTAGAAGGTGAGGGGCCGGAGTGGCCACGGTGGGGGTGGGGCCAGACCAGGCTGACGCTGTGCCCACTGGGCGCCTGCCCCCTTCTGAGCCATGAAAGGAAGCCTGGCCTTGCCGGCTGTGATTATGGTTAGGAGCTGTGTAATTAAGTCCAAAAATGGGAGGCCGAGGAGGAATTAAAATAAATGCTTGGTGGAAATTAGAGACGAGTGTTGTGCAGAAAATAGTGGAGCCAGGCTGGAAGCTGCAGCCGTCCAGGGCGGGCGGAGGTAGGGTTCTGAGGCTGCAGGGGCGAGGGGGCTGGCAGGCGCGGGTTCTGACCTGCCTCCTGGGTCTGCAGGCAGCAGCGCACTGGTGGCCACAGCTGGGGGCGCTTAAAGCAGCTCAGGTGCCTTCAGTCAGGGTCCTGGGAGCCTGAGATCAAATGTCCCCAGGACAAGCTCTTTCTGGGGGTGGGAGAGTCTGTCCCAGGCCCTCTCCCAGCTTCTGGAGGCCTCCTGGCTCCTGGGAGCATCACCTGGATACTTTCCTCCTTGCCACACGGCCGCCTCCCTGCCAGTCTGTTCTGTCTCTCTATGTCTTTTTTTTTTATGAGAATTTTTTTATGGTAGTAAAATACATACAACATAACATTTACCCGTGGAGCCATTTTTAAGTGTGCAATTCAGTGGCTTTGAGTACGTTTACACGGCTGAGTAACAATTACCCCTGTTCTTTCCAGAACTTGTTCATTGTTCCAGAGTGAAACTCCGTCCCCACTAAACACTAACTGCCCCCCTCCGCCCCGAGCCCGGGCCCCCACCCTCTTTCTGTCTCTGCGGATTTACTGCTCCTGGGTCCGTGGTGTCAGGGGAATCCTACAGTGTCTGTCCTTTCGTGTCTCTGTTCTTTCAAATATCAGGTCTGAGAAGACAAAGACGGGGCGTGTTTTAGGTCCATCATCCAAACCAGTAGCAGTGGCCAGTGTGGCTACTAGGTTTCAATTAGGTAGGGTGAAGTTAAACGAAAAGTGTGATTGTTCAGTCAGACTGGCCACGTTTCAGGTGCTCAGTGGGCATGTGTGCCCGGTGGCTACCCTGCTGCACGGCACACACCAAACGTTTCCGTTGTTCCAGAAAGTTCTGTTGGAGAATGCCCTTCCTGGGAACAGAAGAGACTTGGTGACTAAACATGCGTGATCGGGATTGGACCCGGGCGCAGGATGTTTTCTTTATCAGGACATTTTGGTCATCCTTTATAGTTTGACGAAATGTGAGCAGTGGTCTGCAGATGATATAGTGTGTGGGACTCACGTTAATTTCTTTTTTTTTTTATTTTTTAAAAAATTTATTTATTTATTTGTCTTTTTGTCTTATCTAGGGCCGCACCTGCAGCATATGGAGGTTCCCAGGCTAGGGTTCTATCAGGAGCTGTAGCTGCTGCAACCTACACCACAGCTCACAGCAATGCCGGATCCTTAACCCACTGAGCAAGGCCAGGGATCGAACCCACAACCTCATGGTTCCTAGTCGGATTCGTTAACCACTGAGCCACGACGGGAACTCTCCACGTTAATTTGTTGATTTTGACATTGGCATTGTGATGGTGGGGGGGCTGTCCTTGGTCTTAGGAAATACACACTCAGATGTTTGGTGGGGGAAGGGGTCGTGTCTGCAGTTTACTCTCACGTGTTCAGAAAAAGTACGCACATACACACACGCACACACAGCCACACATACAGATACACACCAAGACACACAGATGCAGAGAGATACACAAAGATACATACAGATACACAGATACACACTGATCCACCTAGATACACAGAGATACACACACACACACACACAGTTATACATAGTGATACACACTGATACACTTAGATACACAAATATACACAGACACACACAGATATACAGACAGATGCACAGAGATACACACAGATACACAAATACACACAGTACTGTATCAAATACACACACTGACACTCAGAGGTACCCAAAGACAGAGATTAATAATATGTGACAAGTGTTCCAGCCGATGGTGGATATCTTCCGTGACCAGTGATTAGCACCAGCGGGAGGGGTGGGGTGGCCCAACGCAGAGGCTGCTCCGGGGCTGGGGCAGTTGCCCGCTGGAGTTGGGTGGCTGGGGAGATTCCTGTCTCTGCTGGGGCACCTCGTGGCCGGCGGGAGCCCTCAGTGCAGCTTGGTTTATGCTGGGCCTCCCGTGCCTTCTGATTCTGGCCTGTCTGTCACCTAAATCTGCCCATTCGTCTAAATTTCTGGTGAGTGGTCCCAGGCTCTGTGCAGGTCTCTTGACGTCGAGCTGTTGGGCCCTTTGTGAGGTTTTAATGGCGGCGGGTCGGGGGAGGGTCTGAGGCTCTGGGTTATTGTTTAGCCGTGGGTACCGTGGTCCTTACCTCGTGGATGCCCACGCCGAGCTGCAGTGGGTGGGCTGATGGCTCCCATGTACCTGTCGCCCACTCCGTGCCATCAGGGCATGGGATTGACCCAGCCAGGAATGTCCTGTTAGGGGACCAGGCTCAGGAGCCAAAGCCGCTCTCTCCAGGTCCCGCAAGCTGAGATCATTGGAGAGGTTTTGAACCCTGTGACTTCAAGATATGCATCCAGGCCAGCTCACCTGCTGCCCCCACGTCTTTGACAGCCCTTACTCCACAGGGTCTGGACACTGGCGGTCCCATTCGCCCGCCCTCCGCACCTGCTGCTTTGCCATGCCCACTGCGGGGGCTCGGGTGCCGAGTACTGGGTGGAGCAGGGACCCCAAGGCTGGCCTTTGTGCCCCTGGCAGCCCCCCACCGTGTCTGGCATGTGCCCCCCCAGTGTCCCCATGGCTTCCTTGGGGCTTTGTCACGCGGAGTAGTAGGGTGTGTCTGTGCCGCCCGTCCCTGCTGACAGCAAACTGGCGTATTTGGTTCTAGGCGCGACCTGGCAGAGTTGAAGCTTTGGGATCTCTGGGCGGGGACGTGGGGCAAACAGGGATGACCAGGGCGGGCAGGGCTGCCTGTGACAGCGGGCCCACGGGATGGCCGGCGCCTCCTCTCGGGGCGCTGAGGCGCCGGTCCAGCTCGGCCCGCGGCAGCGGCTTGTGGCTCCAGCGCAGCCCTCGCAGACTAGTAACCGCCCCTTCTCTCCTCTAGTTCCTGTGCTTGAAGAACATCCGTACCTTCCTGAAAGTCTGCCACGACAAATTTGGACTGAGGAACAGCGAGCTGTTCGACCCCTTCGACCTCTTCGATGTCCGCGACTTTGGCAAGGTGAGTGGCCTCCTTGCTCGCGCTGCAGGTGAGCAGGACGGGCCTGGCCCCTCCGCCCGGAGCCCGGCGGGCAGGTGAGGGCTGGCGTGTGCTACACACGGGCCGGGGGAGGAGGGGAGTGTCGTGTTTGGGGGTCTCTCAGGCCGTTCAGGGCGAGAGGAGGACAGAATCGGGCGCAGCCTCGCCTTTCTAGCCGCGCGACCCTGAGCGCTTACTTCCTGCCCCAAATCTCGGCTTGCAGCGGCTCCCAAGGGGTCAGCTGAGACGGTGCAGGGGTCGTGTTTACCGTGGTGTCCAGAGCAGGTGTCGGCCAGGAGGGGTGATTATCTGAACTTCCTGGTCCCTGGGGCTGATCCCCTAGGTTGGAGGCAGATGAGGCAGGACGTCTCCCCATCTTTTCACAAAGTGCCCCTGGTGGCCGTCCTGCAGGATTCCTGCTGGCACAGGTGACGGGAACCTGAAGCCAGACAGGTACAAAGGCCGGGCTCGGGGGTGTGGCCCGTCGTGACTTCCCTGCAAGCCTGGGTTCAGAGTGCCAGCGCTGAGCGTCGCCTGTTACCCGCAAGCCCCGCAGTTCCCGGGTCCCTCCTTTTAAACAGGGAGGGTCAGGACCAGGATATTTTGTTGATGGATTGGTGGCCGAGGGCTTGAGTCAGACCTGGTTCTGGGCTGCCCTGTGGTCCGGGTGTTCTCATCAAGTCCCAGCCCGCTTTTGGAGGGCCACGCTGCCCGGCCCTGCCTTCTGCCGCCAGCACAGGCTCTGCGGAACGGCCACTTCCCGGACGGCCCGGGGACCAGCTCCACCTGCTGATGGGAAATATCAGAGGATGTTTATTGCTTGCTTTATCCGAGGGCCATTATCAGGGACCTGGTGTTTGAGGAAATGTTCTGTGACTACATGATTTATAAAGTGCAAGGGGAATTTTGTATTTGCAGTTGCAAATGCTGAGAAGTCATTTCTGAGAGGAGCCCTTATTTGAAGTGCTATAAAGTGTCAAATTAGCATCAATAACTAGGACTTTCCCATAAGCCACTTGGGCCTGATACTCTTCTTTCGTTCTGAAATTCCCTAGAAACAAGACTTGCGGACCTATGCAGGGACCTTGTGTGATCAACCAGCCCTTACAGGCTTCTCTTCCTCTCTCTGTCGTTTTTAATCTTTTTAAGGCCTCACCCGAGGCATATGAAGGTTCCCAGGCTAGGGGTTGAATCGGAGCTATAGCTGCCGGCCTACACCACAGCCACAGCAACGCCAGATCCGAGCTGCCTCTGCGACCTACACCACAGCTCACGGCAACGCCAGATCCTTAACCCAGCGAGCGAGGCCAGGGATCGAACCCGCATCCTCATAGATACTAGTCGGGTTCGTTAACCACTGAGCCACGACGGGAACTCCTCTTCCTCTCTTAAATGACTCACACAATTCCCTCTGGCGTCGGGGCACCGTTCCGGGACTCTGAGGCCACCAGGCTT
>PVHT020000094.1:509015-536040 GCA_004024745.2 Catagonus wagneri | reverse complement strand
CAAGGCCGTCAAGGCCTTGGCACCTCCATTCATCTGTCCATCGGGCATTTGATTTATCAAGGTTTTTTTTTTGTCTTTTTGCCTTATCTAGGGCCGCACCCGCAGCATATGGAGGTTCCCAGGCTAGGGGCCTACATCACAGCCACAGCAACGCGGGATCCGAGCTGCGTCTGCAACCTACACCACAGCTCACGGCAACACCGGATCCTTAACCCACTGAGCAAGGCCAGGGATCGAACCCGCATCCTCATGGTTCCTAGTCGGATTCGTTAACCACTGAGCCACGATGGGAACTCCTGATTTATCAAGTTTTTATTAAGCACGTGCTATTACTAGAGGTCAAATGGGAAGACTGACTGATCTTTGCCCTCCGAGGGTCACCTGGATTGGCTGTTGTGCCGCTGATGGTAGAAAAAAGGAGTGAGAAAGCAGGGTGCTCCCCCCCGACCTTGGCGTGACCCCCGCCGCCCATGCCCTGCAGCTGTCGGAGCCCTAGCTCTGTGGTCGCCGTGTGGACGGGGCTGGGAGTGGTGACCCCGCTCCCCCGGGAACCCACCCTGCAGCACTAGGCTGATTCGCTGGTGTTCTTCCTGTTCCCGGAACCAGCGGGGCCTGGACCCCTGGCCCCTGGGCTCCCCCTTCCCGACTTCTCTTTGGGGCAGGTGCAGAGAGGAGCTGATGTTTTGGGGTGCACGAAGTTCCAGAAAGTTCCTTCCTGAGCCCAGGAGGAGCCCTGGGAGGGCCAGCAGGCCGGTGGACCCCCGGAGGCCCTCGAGACTGCAGGAACCTGGGGGAGCCATGCCGCTCTCCCGGAGAGGCTGGGCCGGCCCAGGCCCTGCACCTTCCAGGGCCTTCTCTCCTCCGGAGCCAGGCGTGGAGGGGTGGGGGAGGGGCTCCCCAGGTCAGACCCCGCCTGGATATCCGCGTGCCCGGGCCTTTGAGCTGCTGTCCCTGCAGGGCTGGAGCGAGGGCCGGCCGGCCCGGGTGTGGCGGTGGCAGAGGCTCAGCCAGGAAGCGAACGCTCAGGGCCCGTCATTTTATTAGCGGTTCGTTCCTCTTGCTGACTCAGCCGGCAACTCCAGCCGGAGCTGTAGGATCCAGAAAGTTGCCTCCGGAAGTCCCTTTTTTTTCTTTCCTTTTTTTTTTGGCCGCTGTCCCTGGTGTTTTCCCAAAGGGTCGCATTAGAGGTATTAGATTTCTGCCCAGACCAGTCTTGTCGGGAAAGATTTGAGCTAAGATTTGAGCTAAGGACCTGCGATGGGGGCTGAGGGCCGAGCCGGCCTGTGTGGGGAGCCTGGGCCGGCGAGGCTTGCAGCTGGGACCCGGCCCTCGCTCCCTCCCGATGGCTTGTGAAGCCCTCTCGTGTTTCCTCGTGTGGCCTAGTGCCCTGTTCTGGGCCCCTCCAGGATGCACGGGGCCCAGGAAAGGAAGGAGCCGTGGGAAGGCCGAACGGGTGGCCGGTCTGGGCTGGGACTTCCCGGGACACCGTGGCTGTAGCGTGAAATCGGGTTGCGATTTTTGGAGGGAGGATCCTGGCGAGGCTGGAGGTTTCCCTGGCCTTCTCGCGGTGTGTGGGTGTCAGAGGTTGCGGATGACAGTCCTCATGAAATGACAGCCTCGTCTCCTCGTGCGCTGGGGGCCGAAGGTCAGCTCACGTAACCTTCCCAGCGCCTCGAGGTCGGCGCTCGTTACCCCATTCTGCAGGACTGCAGGCGGAGGCTCAGAGGACGGGCAACTTGCTCAAGGCCACGGGGCCGGCTGTTCATCTTCCGACCTGCGAGTTTGCTGTTTCTAGTCCCTCTCTGCCCGCTTTCCCTCCGCTGGCCACTCAGCCTCCTTAGCCGGGCGCTCAAGTCCTTGTGGCGTCACCAACACAGTGTCTGGTCCTGGCCTTGGCACTGGCCTCGGTCCAGCTCCGTGCAGTGACCTGGGGCTTGTGGCTCGCCCTGAACTTAATTTCCTCTGGAAAATGGGAACGATGGTACCAGCTGTCCCCCGGGGATGGCTGTGTTACGGAAGCTCTTGGCGTGGGTTGGGACCCGGTGGTCAATGAGTGTGCTGAATTTTCAGCATCCTTGTCATTATAATCCTCAGTGGACTGGCCACCGTTGGGTGTATTTTCTTGCGCCACTAGGCTGGGGGTGGAAGTGAGAAAGCCCCCCGGGAGCGCGTCTGTCCTCCGGATGGGCAGGTGGCGGGAGCGGGGAGGGGCCCCTCCTAGGTGGCGGGAGCCCGGGGGGGACTCCAGCTTGCAAGGGCCGCGCCGGCTTCTGGCTCAGGGTGGTCCTGGGTCATGCTTCCCGGGACCTGCTCACAGCTGCCCCTCGAGGCTTCCCCGTGGCTGCAGGGCCCCTTCCCTCACCTCCCTGGGGTCTTTGCTCGGCTCTCCCACTTTGAAACTGTGGGGTTGCCTTACTTCTCCACAGCCCTTCTGCACAGCACTGCCCACCATCTCAGCGGCTTCCTTTGTGGCCAGGCTGTGGGTCACAGCCCCAGCTGCACCGTGGCCCCCGGCTGTAGGGACCTTCATGCTTTGTTCACTGACGTCTCCCGGGTGCCTAGAGACCCCCTGGCACACAGGAGCACCAGCCTGTCTTTGTGTGTCGGTGCGTCTTTCTGGAGAAGCCAGGAAGTTTTTGGTGGGTACAGGGTTGGGGCACCCTGCAAAAGGCCCCGGCAGCCGTGGTGGGTCGGGAGGCCCAGGCTGGCCTAGGTGGTCCCCTGGGATCTTCCCCGGGGTGGCGGCTGGTCCCCCACATCAGGGGCCTGATCCCAGCGGAGCCGGACTCTGCTTCCTCGGTGCCCCAGCCGGTGCTCCGGACCCACACTCTGCCTGGGCAGCTGGGCTCACGTCGCCCCCCTTTTGGTGAAATTAACAACTCAGGGGCGGGATCCGCAAGGCTGCTTCTCTCCTTTGAGTGGAAGAGCAGAAAGAGTTTAATTCTTCTATTTAAACTTCCGAAGTGGTTAAACCCGGCCCTCAGCGAGGCTGGGGGCGGATGGCAGGCTCCTCGTTAGGTCCGTGTGCAAGGCGGGCACACAGAGGTCCCCCACCGCCGGCGTCCCCGGGAGCCGCCACCCGTGCCCCTCCCGTCCTCTCCCCGCCGTGGCGACTGCTCCTGGGTGTGCGACACTGAGCGCTGTGCGCTGGGCTCTTTGTAGCCATGCGCTCTTCAGGGGCCTCGGGAAGGAAGGAAACCGAGGCCCAGAGAGAAGACGCATCTCGCTTGTGAGCCACGGTGACGATGGAATTGGGGGTTGATTCGGGTCCTGGGGACGGCAGAGGTTCAGTGCGTTGGTGTTCTGTCGCTTCCCTATGCCAGGCGAGGCAGCTGTTCACAGGGACAAGGCGTGGTCCGCCGTGTGGGATTCTGTCATCTGCAGGGTGTTGGGAAGCCAGGCTGGAGGCCAGTGTGGAGGCCGGGAGACAGTGTGGAGGCTGGGAGACAGTGTGGAGGCTGGGAGGCAGTGTGGAGGCCAGGAGGCAGTGTGGAGGCCAGGACAGTGTGGAGGCAGGGAGACAGTATGGAAGCAGAAGGCAGATATGGAGGCTGGGAGGCAGTGTGGAGGCAGAAGGCAGATATGGAGGCCAGGAGGCTGTGTGGAGGCTGGGAGGCAGTGTGGAGGCAGAAGGCAGATATGGAGGCCAGGAGGCTGTGTGGAGGCCAGGAGACAGTGTGGAGGCTGGGAGGCAGTGTGGAGGCAGAAGGCAGATATGAAGGCCAGGAGGCTGTGTGGAGGCTGGGAGGGCCGTCTGGGAGAGGCCACAAAGAGGCTTAAATCAGGAGAGGAGGGCTGACCATCAGCTTTTTAAAGGACACAAGGCAGCGAATTCCCTCCCACGGAGGATTTTAAGCCACCTGGGCCTTCTCGGGAGGCCAGGAGGAGGCAGAGGACAGGCGCCACTGAGTTGGAGCACATCTCCTTTGATCTGTTTTCTGTACCTTCTGCCTGACTTGTGCTTGTGGACCCTGTTCTGAAGAGAAAACATACTTTGAAACCACTGGCCAATAGCAGCTGTGGCAACCTCGGTCCCTGGGACCGGGGCTTGGGGGCTGCGGTCTCACGGGCTGCCCGAGGGGCACTGGTGGTGGGCAGGCCTGTCACCCTGCTGGGGCGCAGAGGCCTCAGCTGTGCGCCTGCAGTGGATGTGGGAGGCAGGCCGTGGCTGCCAGCATCCTGGGCCCTCCGACTGCTCATCAGCAGCCACCTCCCTGCTGGGTCCGGAGCCTGGATCTGCCGCCCGGGCCCCTGGCTGTTGTCTGTATGGCAGAGGCGCCTGCCTCGCTGCCCTCTGCTCCCCTCCTCTCTGCCTGGGGCCCTCCTTTATCGTCAGCCTGTCCTTCCCCTCCTCCGTCCCCGGGTGCCCATCCCCCACGTGCTGCCCCTCCGCTGCCCGGGCAGGCGTCACCTGTCCGCCCGGCACCTCCCATCTGTCCTGCAGCTGCCTCTGTCCCTCTCTTGCCCCGCCCCCCCGCGAACACCCACCCCCACTGCCCTCGGGACCACGTGCGAGAGCGGTGGTGCTTTTGGAGGCAGGTGGAAGTGGAACAGTGGGGACACTTTGGGGCTTTGGGACGGAGCGTGATGTTGGGGAGTGGGCTCCACCCGCCGGCCACCTCGCGTCTTGGGCCGCAGCTTTCCCGTCTGTAAAATGGGTCTGCGGACCAGCCCCGTCTCAGAGCTGCTGGTGGGGGATTGGAGATGGCGCGACTGCGTATCTGTGCGTGCGGGCCTGTGGTCAGCGGCTCTCGGGGGTGGTGCCCTCGTGGTACCAGCCCATGCGGACCGTGTGGTGGTGCCCGATGGCCCATCCTGGCTGTCTGGAGCGCCAGCCTTCCCGCCACCCTCGTCCCACCGGCCCGCGTCCGGGATGGAGTGCTCGATATCCCTGTTCAGCACCCCAACTGGTGCCACAGCATGCCCTGGGCTCCGCTCGGGGAAGGAGGTGGCGGGCAGCTTTGGGGTACCGACCAGACACCCCGGTGTCTACTCCCAGGCCCCACGCCTCCATGTGTCGTTCATTTCCCTAATGTTAGCTCACTAATTTGCTGAGTGCAGCTGCTTTGTGCTCGCCCGGGCCCTCTCTGCCGCTGGGCGTGATGACTCTGAGACGCCGAGACTGCGGCCGGTTCATTTTCACTGCCCGTCCTGGTGCTGCTGGCGAGGCGGTCCGGGCTTCCTCGGCCTCCACTCTGCGCTAATTGCCTATTAAAATGCAGTTGCCGCGGAGCCGGCGCGGCCTCCAGGCTCCACTTCGGCTGAGGCTTTCTGCGCTTCTGCTGGAAAGCGTTTCCTCCTTTTAACTGTGGGTTGTCATTGCGGGACATGATCCGCCCGCCCACTTCCAGAAGAGCTGACCGCCAGACACCCGTGTCCGCGTGCGTGCACGCACACGCGGGGTCAGATGAGCGCTCCAGGTGCTGAGCCCGCGTTTGCTCCCTGGTGGCGGGAGCGGTTTTCTCTCTGCCTCCCTTTGCAGACGGGAGCTGCTGGCCGTCGTGGCCCGTCCCGTGGACAGAGTGGACTCGAAGTTCCAGTAGCTGAGTGCCTGCAGGTCTGACCAGCTGTGGGCGATCTGGGCCCACGGTCCAGGGTGAGATGGTCGGGCAGCCTCTGGGCCTTTGTTTCGGACCCTCCACCCAACTGGCGGAGCCCCAGAGAGGGACCGACGGCCGAGGAGGTCCCTCAGTGACCCCTGTGGGCCACCCATACCCGTCGGCTCTCTTCTCGCTTAGATCGTTTCTGGACAGAAGGACTCAGGTGCCGGGGTGGCAGCAGTCACGTCCGACTGAGAAGCCAAGGGTGGAAGGTCAGGGGCCTTGCGTCCAAGCCCTGCTTCAGCCACTGAGCCTCCCTGCGCCTGGGCAGGCCCCCTCCTCTCTGGGCTCAGTTTCCCCTTCCGTGGAGGGAGTTGGTCTCGCTGGCTGCGCACCTGCTGGTGGTCGTCGGGATGGCCCCCCTCCTCCCCATGGGTGTCAAAAAAGCCTCACACTTTTTTGCCATTTACTCTCGCCCGTGACTTGTGCCCTGCGAACCCCACCCGAATGGCCGAGACCTAGAATTTCCTCAGTTAGTCCTGGTGCCGCCTGTGCTGGTTTTTTTTCTGCGAGGGGCAGGGTGGGGGCTGTGTCCATAGTTACTTAAATTTTAATAGGCTAATTGTTTCTCCCCAGTGCCCCAAGACGTTGTTTCTGTTGGAGCCTGATGATTTGTTGTTTGCAGCAGAAAAGCTGAATGAGACCAAGAAAGGAAAAAAAATCAAAATGTAAATAATTCCTTTTGAAGGCTGAATGCTATTCTGTCGTGCTAATGAACTGATTTTGTTTATCCCTCATCCGCTGACGGGCATTTGGACAGTTCTGACCTCTTTGCAGTTGTGGGCAGTGCTGCTGTGACCATGAGTGTGCAAAGCTTTGATCACTTTTATTTTCGAACTCCTGAGCCCGCAGCCCCCTCTTCGTCTAAGGCTTCAGGCCCCAGAGGATGCTTAGTCCAAAGAGGCGATCCCTGCCCCCCACCCCAGCCCTGGCCCCTGACTCTGGTTCCCAAGGCGAGGAGCGGGAGGTCGTTGGCTTCTAGACCCACGCGTCCAGATCCGGGGTCTCCGGCAGGCCTGCTGGAACGTGCGGTTTGTTTGCAGATTGGATCTGTGGGTAACGTCAGGCTGGGGACTGCTGTGAGTCAGGGTGCCCGGGACACAGGGGTGCAGATGTCCGAGTGCCCGCTTTCATTTTGCTTGTTACACACCTAGGAGGGGAATTACCGAAGCTTGTGTGTACACAGCGTCCTAGGCTAAGGTTTCCACTGCATCTGCACTGTCACGCGTCCCACCGACAGCACACGAGGTTCCGATTTCTCCACATTCTCACCAACACGTGTTCTTTCTCTCTGTGCGTGTGTGTGTGTGTGTGTGTGTGTGTGTGTGTGTGTGTAACAGCCACCCGCATGGGTGTGAAGGGGTCTCCTGGTGGTTTGATTGGCATCCCCAGAGACGGTGACGTTAAGCATCTTTTCATGCCTTTCTCGGCCATCTGTGAATCTTTGGAGAAATGCTCAAGTCTTTTGCTTCTCTCTCAATCGTATTTTGGAGTCGTTCCTCCCTTTGTCTTTGACCACGTGTTTGAGGGAGGACAGGGCCTCTGGGGGAGGGACAGCCAGGTGCCACCGGCAGCCGGAGAGATGGTCCTGGAGTGACCGGAGGCTGTTCAGCCGAGCCCAGCCCCCAGCTGGCCCCAGATCCCCGCCTTAAAGCTCCACAGGCTGCCGTGCTCTTGTCCCAGGCCCACGAGGCACGTCCCTTCCCGGTCGCCGGGTATCAGGCCCTTCCCTGGGTGGGAAGGCCAGGCGGCCAGAGCCCTTTCCCCTCCAGCTCAGCCGGGTAGAACAGGTTGGAGCCGCCCCCACTTCCGGAACAGGGTAGGGAAGCTTCCAGGGGCCGCAGAGCACGCTGACAGCAGACAGCGCCCCGGCGCCTCACCGGCTCCGAGATGGGCGAGGAGCCGTGGCGCCTTCTCCACGTCTGACAGTGGGCACACCTGCATGCTGTTACCTGCCAGCGCTGGGACGCGCTCAAGGCCAGCTGCCACCTGCAGACGTCATTAGAACAACCCTCACGTCCAGTCCTCGTGGCTTAATTTCCATGAAGATTGAACGTCTCGGCAGATGGTCTCCGTGGAGATTTGCGTTAATCAGGGGTTGCTTTTTTCTACTTGCTCCCACGCCGAGCTTCCTCGCGGCTTCACCGCGGAGCCGGGTGGGGCGAGGGGAGCTCGTGGGAATGCAGCGGGGCCAGCTTTGAAGTTGCAGCCGTTCTCCAGGGCGGCCTCTGGGGCTGCTGGGGGCCACTCCCAGATGAAACAGGGGTTCCCGGGTATCTGAAAGTAAAGATGCTCCTTCCATGAGGGCTGGTGATCGGTGCTGATGAGGAGGATGGGGTGTGAACACGGGCTGACGCTGGCTGATGTGCTGCCTTGTGGCGGCGGTCAAGGCCAGTGCCAGGCACTGGACCATTCCTGGCCACTCTGGGAGGGCTAAGCCCTTGGCCTGGCTGTGGCCGTACCTGGCTCAGTGCAGCCACGTCACCATGGTGGCCATCATGAGTCCCGCCCGGGGGTGAGGAGGCTGTGACCTTAGCTCCTGTGACACCGCCGTTGTGGCCCCCGGCTGTGGCTGGCGCGTGGCCTCAATTCTCTGCATACCTCCCGAACCCGCTCACGTTTCTGTGGTGCAGGGAGGGTGAGCGCTCTTGGGTCCCTTTTATTTTTTATTTTTCGGCCGCACCCACGGCACCTGGAAGTTCCTGAGCCAAGGATCAAACTCACGCCGTGGCAGCCACCCACGCTGCTGCAGTGACAGTGCCGGATCCTTAACCGCTGCACTGTAAGAGAACTGCCATCGGGTCCCTTTTAGATCGGGAGGGATGGGTCAGGGTCACGGAGCGGGAAGGGCTGGGCTGAAAGAGGCTCTCCGGCCCCAGCCCCGGGTCAGTCTGTGAGGCTGCAGAGAGCAGCGCTTAGGAAGTGGGTCCTGCTGTATCTGGGCTCAAGCCTCGGAGCCGGGTTCCTGAGAGCGAGACACAGCTTTCCTTCTGGACCTTCCGTGGTCGTTCATTCATGCAGCAGACACGGAGGCGTGCCCACGTGGGCAGGGGCAGGGGTCAGGGTGGTGAGTGGCCAGCCCCCGTGGTCCGCTCCCCGAGCCGGCGAGGCGGGACGGGTGGAGCCGAGTCTGCACCCCCAGCGTTGGTCCACCCAGGACCCTTCGAGAATCCCCATCGCTCCTCTTGGGGCTCGGAGTTTTCAGTTTACACACAAGGAGTTCCCTGGTGGTCCAGCAGGTTAAAGATCCTGCATTGTCACTGTTGTGAGTCCTGTGATCTCTGGCCCAGGAACTTTTGCATGCCGTGGCCCAAGGGGAAAAAAAAGATTGCGCATGTGAAACCAGCGACATGTGTTAGGTAATTAGTTGTCCCATTTTTAATTAATCAGGGACTTACAGAGGGCACCCAGCCAGAAAGGGTGCAAGAAGTCAGGATTCGGGAACATTCAGTCTGGGTGCTTTCAGGGTACGTGGAGGCCTCTGGGACAGTGACTTTCACCCCAGGACTGTGACCTTTACAGACCTTAGTCGGGCACCTTTCACTGTGGGGGGTGCAGCTGGTTAGCACTAGGCAGCCTTGGTGGCCGCGGGGTGTCCGCTCCTGGTGGCTGCTGGGTATCTGCCCGCTATGGGGAGAGCAGAGGGAGCTTGGAGGGTGACAGGCAGCTCAGTCTCAGCCAGCCCAAGACTGGCTTAGCTGGGACGCCTGTGGCGGGGCGGGGGGACCGTCTAGGAGGGATCGGCCCCTGCGGGCCCCGGGGCAGGGCCAGTGTGCAGGTGGAGGGGGCCCTGCACACCTCTCTGTCCAGCCGCCTGGGCTGTCCTCTCACTGACTGACCCGGTGGCGTGGTTCCGGGACAGCCCATTGCCGCCTCCTCTGAGAAGCTGCCCTAGGTTGCTCCAGCACAGGCCCCGGAACCCAGAACCCTTGTTGTGCCAGTGGGGACCCTGAGGCCCTCTGTGGGTCCGAGGCAGAGCCCAGGCTTGCTTCCCCGGCCCCGGAGCCAGGTCCGCCTGATGGGAGGGCCAGGCATAGCCTCTCCGGACTCCGGGCTTATCACCCCAATGGCAGATGCCTTTACCCATTTGAGTTGCCGCTTTGCCATCCGGGAGGCCTGACTCCTGGCAGGTGGAAGGATCCAGCCTGGGCGCACGCCCGCAGCCCAGCCTCTTTGAACTCCCCACGGCACCCGACATGGAGACGGCAGTGCCCGGACAGGGCCGGACAGAGCACACTGAAGCTGGGCTGGGGCCTGGGGCCCCCAAAAGCTGAGCCTGGGCTCTGCTGAAGGACCGGAGGGCTGGGGGGGCCTCTCCCCGCCTCCCCCTCCCCGGAGGGGTGCAGAGGGTGCTGCTCTGTTTGCTTTGCTTCCCCGAAACAGACCACATCCATCTGGTCCCAGCTTCCAGGCCGTTTCCGGCTTACATTCCTTTTTGATCTGCGACTGAAATATTTTAGCTGGTGGCAAAAATGGCTCATTGCCCTTTCTGCCTCCTGGGACGGGAGGAATGTTCAAGAAAATTCCTCTGTCCTGCCGTCTCCCCTCGCTGAGCAGGCAGCCTGTGCCCCGTGGATTAGAAAGGCAGGATCAGCCAGCCGTCCTGGCCACTGGAGCCAGCGAGGCCCTGGGTTGGGCACCTGGGCGCCTGGGTTCCAGGAACCCCTCCACCGGGGCTGGGCGGCTTTGGGGCCGGTCCCAGGAGGCAGCTCTGTGGCTGAACAAAGGACTCGGAGCCTGGAGCCTTTGGGCCGGTTTCAGGCCCAGCTGGGCCCTCCGTGGTGGCGAGGCCTGAAAGGTCACCTCCATTTCCCATTTGTACCAGCTCTGATGGGCTGGGCTACAGGCGCTCGGGAGGGCTGGCTGTGGCTTTCCGCACATAGAAGGTTCTGGAGCAGCACCAGCTGATGTTTTTACCCTTCAGTGGGCAGTGTGGGAAATGCAGAGTCGCGGCAGCCAGGGAGGCCGGAGAGGGGGTGTGGACAGCCAAGCGGTGACCCCCAGGGCCGCTCCAGGCCCGGACGAGAGGAACAGTGGCCTCGAGACTTTGGGGCTGCGGTGCGCTGTGGGTCCCAGGGCCTGAGAGTGGCAGGGAGTCAGGCCGCCCGGACACGGTTCTGCCTCTGTGGTTGTTAAACGTGTGACCTTGGCTTCGCCGGCCTCCGTGGTCTCGTCTGGAAAATGGGATGCACAGTGACGTCACTGTGTCAGCGGAGTCGGGCGCGGGGTGAAGCGCCAGCATCGTGCGGTGCCAAGGAGGGCTCCCGCCTGGATTCCTAGATGTTTCTGGTGCGCTGGTCGCCGGGGGTGGGCGCTGGGCACGGGTTAGAGCAGCCAGAGGGCAGACGCTGGCCCTGGCCGGCTTTCTGGCCCATCTGTCCCTTTGCCGGGGCTAAGACCTCGCTCCGCTCTGTTTCCAAACGGTCTCCAGCCGAGCTGGAGGCAGCAGTTCCTCGTCGGCGTTTCCGATGGTCTCCCTGTTAATCTCGACTGGAGAAAATCACCCCGAGATGTCTGCGAGACGTCTTTCCGGTGGAAAAGGAGAGGCTCCCTAAAACTGTGGGCACATCATTAGGAAAAGCAAATTAAATCGTGCTTAATGGCGTTAGGCCTGCCTCGCTCTGGAGATGGGGTTGGTGAGGCAGGGAAATGAGAAACTGCCGATGCCCTTGGGGAAGGTTGGGGAGAGGGGAGCCCAGGAGGACTGGGGGGGGCTGGCGGGGGGCCTGGGGGGGCCCAGCCGGGGAGCGGGCGGCGGGTGGGTCCAGCGTTTTCGCAGTGTTATGTGAATTCTCTCCTTCCTGGCCCCCGTCAGCAGGGGTGGGGCTGCTGTGGACTAAAGGTTGTGGCCCGCCCAGCCCCCCGCCAGCTCATGAGTTGAGACCTAAGCCCTAGGGGGATGGGGCTTTGAGGTGGGGCCGTGGGGTGCGTAGGTGAGGAGAGTGAGCGTTATGGATGGGCTTGATGGGTGCCCTTCTAAAGGGGACCCCAGAGGGCTCCCTTGCGTCTCCCACCAGGTGGGG
This sequence comes from Catagonus wagneri, assembly GCA_004024745.2. Classification (NCBI taxonomy): domain Eukaryota; kingdom Metazoa; phylum Chordata; class Mammalia; order Artiodactyla; family Tayassuidae; genus Catagonus; species Catagonus wagneri. The sequence continues at coordinate 524,417 of PVHT020000094.1, read as the reverse complement.
GCCCAGTGAGAGGATGGCGCCAGGAAGCAGGTCCGAATCCGCTGGCGCCTTGATCTCGGGCTCGCAGCCCCCGGAACTGTGGGCAGTAGCCGTCGGAGGTTTAAGCCACGCAGTCTGTGGCTTTCTGTCGTCGTGGCTCAGACGGGCTGCGATGGTCCAGCCAGCGTTTTCTGCCTCCAGGATCCTCTCTCCGGGGTCTCCCGGGTTCCGCGCTGGGGGCGTGGAGGCAGAACCGGCTCCGCCAGGTGAGGACCCCTCACCTGTCAGAGGACCCCCGCCCCCAAGCCTCTCTTTCCTCACCCATAAAGGGGAGGTTGACACCTGTTTGCGGGGACTTAGGGAGCAGGTGAAACCCCAAGGGGCCAGACGCCCGGTCAGGTCTGAGCTGGCTTGATCGGAGTAGCTCCCCTGGTGTGGTGTTTACATTTTCAGTGGGACCAGAATTTTGTGTTTGAGATGCTAATGGCACTTTGGGGGTTACGTCTTTGCAACTCACTGCAAATGATAGCTCTATCTTTTGTGAGCATTAAAAAAAAAAAAAAAGGAATTTTCTGTTGCTCTTGGTGGGTTCCCAGATCTCTGCTAGGTCATAAAAAATGCTCATGTTGACATTCCACCGTTAGAGAATCATTCCTTTGACGTAAATTTCTTTTGCTGTAGGTAGCCGATACCCTCACTTCTCAGAGCCGGGGACGTGGCAGGTTCTGATCAGGGACTGACAAAGACCCTGGGTCCGACACAGGGGCGGACAGGGTTGAGGCCCCCAGGGAAGCGGGGTGCATGAGCGCTCGGGCTGGCCCGTCGCTGGCCCTGGGGGTGGGAGGGATGGTCCCTGGCTTCCAGGAAGAGGGACTTTTGCAGTAGGCAGGGAGGGAAGCCCAGGCCAGATAAACCCGCTGGTCCAGGCGACCCAGCGGGACTGCTTCCTCTGCGCAAAGCCTGCAGCCGGGGTTGGTGGCTTTCATGGGTGGCCGGGGTCTCCCCCGCACTGCTCTTCGCGCCTCCTGCTCCCTCCACCCCTCCTTTCACTCTCTCCACGGCCTCTGGAACTCCCGGTCACCCGCCCCGTGTCCTTCAAGTACAGACTCCCGTTAGAAGTCACTCGGACCCCCAGGGTGGCTCTGTCGGTCCGAATGCAGCCCCGTAGCCGATGCTCCTGGCTGTCTGGGTTCCCGCTGCCTCCGTCCGCCCCCTGCCCCCTCTGCAGAGGGGGCTTTATCCCGAGGAGGGGACGCCCGTGGGTCGCTGTCAGCCCTCGGCACCCGTGGCTCATCCTGCTCCTTTATTCCGCGTTATTGGAGCGAGACCAAGCCCAGCTCCGGGGACGCCTCGCAGCCTCCCCCAAGGAGCGGGTGGAGAGGGGAGCTGGGGGCGTTGTGAGTGTGTGTGTGTGTGTGTGTGTGTGTCCACGTGCACGCGTGTGATGTGGGTGTGATGTGCACATGCGTGTGCTGCGTGCCCGTGTTGGGCACCTGCGTTCTGCTCCGTCGGTGCTCCCATGGGCTTCTCCGCGCAAAGGCTCCTTGAAGGCTGGTGTTCTCTGGCTGCTTCGCAGAGCAGCTGAAGCCCCTTACCTGGCGTTTTCTTCGAGAAAGTTCCTCCTGGGGAGAGATTCAGCTGGAGCCATGGAACTCCCCCCCCCCCCCGGGAATGTGAGATTGGGGGCGAGTCTGCAGGGAACAAAGGAAGTGCAGAGTGGGGTGTGGGGACAGGTGGTGTGGGGCACCCATGTCCGCCTCGGGAGGGTCTGCTGATGTCACAGGGCCCGTGAGGACTAGCGCTGGGGGCCTTGTGCGTCTGGAAGGGAAGGAGACCCGGAGAGCATCTTCTCAGACCCAGCGCTCCTCGGGGTCCCCTGCTTCCTTCCCTCCTCCCCGCGTGCGAGCCGCCCTCGCCTCGGAGCGCGTTGGCGCCCCTTGGCCGAGGGCGGGCGAGGCAGCCGGAGGACAGTAACTGAGTCGTGTTCTGTTCCCTCAGAGCCGGGGACCAGCACCTCTGCTCGTTACGTTCTTAGGAAAGGGCTCCGTGCATCGGTCTGTCTGTCTCTTTGCTGATAGAATACGCGTAGCATTAACCACCTTAAAATGTGCAATTCTGTGGCATTAAATAAATTCACGGCGCAGAGTAGCCATCATCACCACTGTCTAGTTCCAGAACATTCCGTCACCCTGGAAGGAGAACCCCCCACCCATCAGGAGTCACTCCTCCTTCCTGCAGCCCTCAGCAGCCGCCAGGCTCTGGGGGTTTGCCTCTGCTGGACATGTAAGGGGACGTTCACAGCACGGAGTTTCCGGGCCCGGCTTCTGTCACTCGGCATGATGTTTCCGGGGTTCAGCCGTATCGCGGAGCGTCAGCGCTTACTGCTTTTTACAGCTGAGGGGTACCGCTTCGCAGGTTCTACCGCCTTCGTCTGCTGGTGGCCGTGGGCTTGCTGGTCACTGTGGACAGCGCTGTTGTTGACACCCTGGCCGAGTATTCGTCGGACCACCTGTTCCCGGTGCTCCGGGTACAGGCCTAGGAGCGGAATTGCTGGGTTACGTGGTGGTTCTGTGTCTAAGTTATTGGGGCCGCCGCCCTTCTGACTTGACCTGACAGCCCAGGGCACCCCTGGAGTTCTAGGACCTGAGGTGTTTAAGCTGAGCTGTCGTTTTTGGTCATGTGTGGGGTGTGTGTGTGTGTTTGTGTATGTGTGTATGTGTTTGTGTTTCAGGAATTTTACTTTTAATGATTTTTATGTTTTTCCCTTATAGCTGGTTTAGTGTTTCAGGATCAGTGTTGAGCTGGAAGCAGCTCTCCACCCCTGCTGGAGCAGGGATGTCTCTAGCATCGTGGGGGCCCTGGAGAGAAACCTCTGGTGGCGGAGGGCTTTCCTGACAGAGGCCGCGTTCTCCCCGGGACCGCCGCTGGCATTGCTGCGTGCTCCCCTCTGCTCTGGGCCCCACCTCTTGCTCCCCCATAAGCTTTCCACGGCCACCTCCAGGTGGCAGTCTGCCGCCCCAGCTCTGGGACCACCCAGCCGTCTCCCCTGGCAGACCCCGAGCATCTCGATGGGGCCGAGCATCGTCCGGCTCCTCCGCTCTGGCCCCACTGGGGGATCTGGGGACGGGAGGGACACCGGAGGGAAGGAGGGGTGGGTGCCGGGAGTGGGGTGTGTCTGGGTGGGGGACAGGAGGAAGATGCTGGTTAGCTCCGTGGCCAGCACTGGGGCCTGTGCGTCCTTGTTCACGGCCAGTGAGCAGGCTGGGCGGTGGGCGGGCTGGGCTGGGGGTCCCTGGACCTGCTAAGGAGCTGGGGGACGCGCCGTCCTGACTCCACTTGGAGTTGGGGGTGTCCAGACCAGAACTCTCTGCTGTTCCCCACTCTCCCTCTCCCGCCCCCCGCAACGGTCTGTCAGTGAACTCCGGGGGCTTCGCCTCCGGGATCTGCCCCAGGAAACCCGCGGTGATGTCTGGAGATGTTTGTGACGGTCCCAGCTGGGGGCAGGGCATGCCAGGGTGTCTGGTGTAGGGCGGCCCCGCAGCAGAGACCACCAGCCCCGGGGTCCATCGGCCGAAATGAGGGACTTGAACCGCCTGTCACTTGCCCTGCTTGTGCCGCACCTGGGTCACTTTTCCTGTCTGTTCTTTCTGTTTTTTCTGCTGCTGCCCCCGCACGCCCCCCCACCCCCACCCGCCCCGGAAGCCTCTTCTAGACACAGCAGCCAAAGTCACCTTTCAGATGCAGGTGTGACCATGCACCTTCTCTGCTCGAGCCCCCCACTGGGTCCCCTCTCGGAGGACCAGCCAGCAACCCTGAGATGACCGCCCAGGCCCATGTGACCTGGCCCGTCCGTGGCGCTCCCTGCCCTGCTCGGCTGGCCCCTTCGCGGCTGCTCCGTCAGGCCGGGCTGCTCCTGCCTCAGGACTCAGCACTGGCTGGGCCCTCTGCCTGGTCCGCACGTCCCCAGGTGGCTGGGGTTAGGGTGAGGGTTAGGGCCGTTCTGCGCAGTCCCTCCCCCCACTCCCCACCCGTCCCCGCCACGTTTCCTCCAGAAGGCCGGAACGCCAGAGGGCATCTCATTAATTTGCTCACGTCACTGTTCTGGGGGACGCCTGCCCCGGGGATCTGTCTCGTCTGCAGGTCTCAGAAACCGGAACCGTGCCTGGCACCCAGTTCTGTCCCCTGAATGTTTGCGGGCCGAATGAATGAATCGGGCCGACGGGAAGGCTGAGCGGAGGTCGCCTCGCGTCCTTTCTTTCCTTCCAGGACACGTGGGCATCCGTCTGGGGGCCTGCGTCTCCCTGGGCAGGACTGGCTTTTACTGTTGGCCCTCCGTGCCCCTTGAGTAGACCCACGGGTCCCGACGGCTGCAGGCGGAGCACTCCCCCGCGGTGATGCGTTAGCTGCGGAACTGGGGCTGCGCCCGGGGTGGCCGGCGCCTCTCGTGTTCTGTCTGGAATCAGGAAGCACAAGCTTCTGATTCTGACGTCTGCTTCGTCCTGGAGGCAGCCTCCGGGGTACCGGCCAGCTGGAGCACTGGACGCCGGCTTGAACGCTGCATGGAACCCCCTCTCAGGAGCCCTCTGGGACCCCTCCAGGGTCACCCGAGTCTTGCTCTCCGTTTGCGAGCGAGCAGGACGCAGCTTCTCAGGCAGGAGTGGGACCTGGTCAGGTGGCCCCGGCATGCGTGGAGTCGTATTCCGAGCCTGTGGTCCCGAGGACACTGCCAGGAGTGTCCCTGCGGCCGCGGCGACTCTGCAGGTCCCAGGGAGCCCCGGGCAGGCCTTCCCGTGGGCACGGCTCTCTGCTCAGATCCGGAACGCTGACCCGACCCAGTTGGGCGGCCCAGGGGCACTGCCCAGCCTCTCAGCCTGGAGTTTTGTCACGGGCCCGTCACGAATGTGCCGGCACTTGGAGGAATTCCTTCGAGGGGACGCCTTTCAACCTTTGTCCCGTGTGAAAAACGTCATAGGGACAGAGTGTCCCCGAGAGGACAGTTGTTCCCACAGGTGTAGACACTGATCAGCAGAAAGGTGTGAGTTAGGGACCTAGAGAAAACACTCTCTTTTACTCTACTGGGAACACGTCGGCGCCAAGCGTGTGGGTTTTCCACGCCCATCGATCCTGACACCGCCGTGCTTCGCGCAGACCCCGCAGCTGGAGGGCTCGGCCCCACGGCCCCGCCCCCACTTCAGACACTGGTCACAAGTTCCTGGTTGTCACCTGTGCTTCTGACGACAAGCTCCAAATTGGGGCATCCCTGACCCCCTCCTCCGGTTCGGTCGTCTGTCAGAATAGCTCTCAGAACTCAGGTCAGCACTTTGCTTACGATTCCAGTTTGTTCTAAAGGCTCCAGCTCAGGGGCGGGCAGGTGCGCGGGGAGCGGGGAGGGGCGGGGCTTCCACGCTCCCCGGGGGCACCGCCCCCCAGCACCTCCACGTGCCCACCCACCCGGAAGCCCTCCGAACCCTGTAGTTTGGGGATTTTTATGGAGGCTTCGTCACTTTGGCGTGATTGCTTATTAACTCGGTCTCCAGCCCCCGCTCCTCGCAGGAGGCTGGGATATGGGGCCGAAGGTTCCAAGTCCCTAACGCTGGCCTGGGCTTCCTGGTGACCGGCCCCCCCCGAACTGCCCAGGAGCCCACCCCGAGTCACCTCATTAGAGCAGAGATGCCCCCATGCCCCAGGGAATTCCAGGGATCCTAGAAGTTCTGTGTCAGGTAAGGGGTGAGGAGTGACAGAGACCAAACATTTCTTCTGATGACACAGGGCCTGAAGGTCACAGGTGGTGGGGGGACCGCACACCCTCCCCTGGGCACCGTTCCCACAGGTGTGTACACTGTTACTGGGCTTTAGCGTGAAGCTCTGTCAGTTCCAGTGTCTTCTGGGAGAAAATGGGTCCCCACGAACTTGTCCAGGACAGGTGCCTTTCCTCCGGGCAGTGATGCAGACCATGACCCTCAGGCTCGGTGGGCGTTAGAGCAGAGGGGGTGTGTTTACAGACGCAGAGTCTGAGGCGTTCCTGTCGTGGCTTAGCCTAGGAACCCAACTAGTATTCATGAGGACGCGGGTTCAGTCCCCAGCTTTGCTCAGTGCATTAAGGATCTTGAGTTGCTGTGAGCTGTGGTGTAGGTCGCAGATGCATGGCGTGGATCCTGCGTGGCTGTAGCTGTGGTCATGGTGTAGGCTGGCAGCTGTAGCTCCGATTCGACCCTTAGCCTGGGAACCTCCATATGCTGGGTGCGGCCCTAAAAACAAGACAAGGAAACAGAGAAAAACTGTGAAGTCCTGAGTCCTGCCTGCGGGACGTGTGATTCAGCAGGTCTGAGTGGAGGCTGCCCAGGGTTCTGACCTTTTCACCAGTTTCAGGTGATGCCCCAGGGCAGGGAAGCAGTCCCTGGGCAGCCCTGCTGCTAAGCCCTGGGCTGCGGGGGTTTTACCTCCATCAGGAGGCTGCCTGGGGGCCAAGAGTCAGCTCAGTGCCTCCTGGCCCTGGGCTGGGCCTCGGGACCCTCAGGACTGACGCTGTCCATACAGTGGGGCCCCGAGGGCAGGAGAGGGCGTGGAAGGATGGTGGTGTTTACTGTCTTGAGTCCGTGGATGGTTTCATGGATGTACATGGATGTCCAAACCCATCAGATTACACACTTAAATGCGTGTAGTTTATTGTATGTGACTCGTGCTTGAATCAAGCTATAAAAAAATTAACTACGTTTAGTGCTTTGGGCATACTTCAAGTGCTCAGCGGCTACATGTGTCTGTGGACACGGAGTGTTTCTGTCACTGTAAGAAGTTCTGTGGGACAGCGAGTCTCTGGGACTTGTGCTGTAAGTGAGGCATACACTTGGTGTGTTGTCTGCCTGCCTGCCTTCCTCCCTCCCTCCCTCGCTTCCTTTCTTTCTTTCACTGTGTCCACGGCATGCAAAAGTTCCTGGGCTGGGGATCAAACCCTCACCACAGCTGTAACCAGAACCACAGCAGTGACATGCCAGGTCCTTAACCTGCTCAGCCACCAGGGAACTCCTGTTTTGTTTTCCTCTGTTAAAAAATGTACTTCCGTGTACACTGTGAATATGTGAATATATTCCGTTCATTAAATGTCAGAACAGTGGAGATGAGCCCTGTGCCCTTGAGACGTGGCCGTGCCCTTGAGACGTGGCCGTGCCCGGCCCGACCCCCCGCAGCCTGCGCAGCTTGCCAGGGATGTGGACGGTCGGGTAACTGCGACCTGCCAGCTGCATCTTGGTTTCTGGCTGAAATAAGCACCGGCTGCTTCAGGGTGGCTGTGCTCTTTGCAGGCATTTGTTTGTTGGACTTCCCCACGTCCTCTGGTCCCTCATCTGTAAAGTGAGGACAGTTCTGGTTCCATCAGGGAGCTCCCAGCGCAGTGCTTCTTTGGTGCAGGATCTTCACGTGGAAGACCTGAGCATCAGTCAGAAGAGACTTGACTGCTTGTAGCAAAAACCCCAGCACAGCAGTAAACTAAACTCACAAGGGTTTACTTTCTGTTGTAAAGGAAGTTTGGAGCTAGGCAGTGCAGAGCGAGTGTAACCCTGCCACACAATCATCAGGGACCCAGGCTCCTCTCATCTTTCTTCTCTGCCTCCTTATCACTTGGCTCCCAGCCTCAAGGTCATGGTCCAAAATTGCTGCAAGAGCTCCAGCCGTTACTTCTCTATTCCAGGCAGTAGGGAGGATGGTGGTAGTGTGGGAAGCAGACTCATTTAAGCAGCCTTTGCAAAAGCTCCCCTCACTATTCCGGTTCCTCCTTATCGGCCAGATTGTAGTCACATGGCCTCGTATAGTTAGAGGGGAGCCTGGGACGTGTGCTGGGCTGCTCTTGATAAAGGAGGAGTGCACCTGGTGAGGCTGGTGGGGGAGGATGGAGGAGGGGAGGTCCCCAGCTACCCTGGAGCTGAGTTTAGGGGAGTCTTTAAGCTCATCTCTGTTGGTATACACAAGGAATTTGAAGTTAATGCCTGTTCTGGGGTTTCAGAGGACACGTTAATAAATAGAAATGCAGTCCTCAGGTGCAGTTTCAGGAACAAGGAGGGGAGGTTGGGCCTGCGTCTCCTCTGGCCTCGGGCACCTGGTGTGTCCACCTGCTACAAGGCCTTGTCCTCGCCTTGGCCCACGCAGGGCATCTGGTCCGCACAGCTCTGGCCAGCCTGGTAAGGGCCGGAGGAGAGAGCCTAGCCACTGGCCTTGCACGGGGATGGCCTTCCACTGGCCCTTGCTAACAGTTACTGAGTGCTGGTTGGTGCCAGGCGCTGTTCTAAGCATTCCCTGTGTTTGGCTCATGTACTTCTCTCCGGAACGAGCAGCCGGCCCAGACTTTTTGGGGGGGACTGGCCAGCAGAAGTTGAATGAGCGTGCCGTGTGCCACCCTGGGCCTCGTCGAGGAAGAGGAGTAAACTGGGTTGTACGCGGGCCCTGACCTCCGCGGCTGGTCCACCCCGACCCGTTTTGCCGCTGAGGAAACCGGGGCTCCAAGAGGTGGCTGGTGTTACGCAGTCACTCAGCTCCCCAGCGGAGGAACTGGGTTTCGAGCCTGCTGCTGGGCTCTGGGGCTCCAAGGCATGGCTCCGGGAGCGACTTTCAGGGACTTTGAAGACCCCGCAGGATGGGGACACAAAGGAGACGAGAAAGCCCAGCCAGCCCTGCGTCCAGGTGTCCAGCTCGCCTCCACCGGGACAGGTTCTTCGGGACGATTCAGGAGCCGTTTTTGAAGGTGTGTTTTCTGGGCAAGGACAGGGCGAGCAGACTGTGCTCCATCACCGGTGCCCTCGGCGGGTGGCTTTGGACCCCCTACGCTGTGCTTCTGGAATGTCGCGGTCACCTGCTTCTCCTTTACGCCTCGAGTGTCTGCCCCGCTCCCCTCCTGCAAGGTGCTCTGTCTTCATCTCGTCCCTGGTGACAGGGCCCCGCTCGGAGTTCTCGCAGCCGCAGGGGCTGGGCGACCGTCCCGGGCGTGCGGCTTGCTCCTGCCCTGCCGTGTGCACACCTGTCTGCCTTGGTGACCCAGACCCGAAAAGGCTTCCCTCCCCTCCGGGGCTGAAGCATCGCCTTGATGCTGCCTCCTCATCCCTGAGTCTTCCTGGGCCCTGAGGTTCAAAGGTTCCAGACTTCTCCGCGGAGACTCCGGTCAGCTCTCACGACCTCGAGGGATTTGCTGTTTCTGCTGCAGTTTTCTGGGGCGGGTGGAGCCCGGAGCCTGGCTTTCCCTCGCGGGAGGTGACTGCTGAGGCCCCGCTCCGGCACTGTCCTTGGGGGCGGGGGCTTCTGGCTTTGGGGAAGTGCCGGCAAATGCTTCTTCTTGGTGATACCAAGCAAACGGTGCCCACATCCCAGGTCAGATGTGATTCGTAATTAGCCTCCCCCACCGCACAAGGGGTTTCGGGCGGTGCTGGGAAGCTTATGTATGTCGAGGGAGAGACACTGATAAATGGGGACACGGGGAGGACTAGGCGGGAACGTGGTCCGAGGCCCTAGGAGGGCTCTGACTGTCCGCACTTGGGCCCTTGCTGCTGGAGGCCGAGGTGAAAAGAGAAAGGCATGTCCTTGGTCCCAGTTCCTCTAGGAGACGTGTCCCTGCCGCCCCAAGCAGCGTTTCCCCACGACACCCCGGGTTGGCCCAGGGCCCTCGAGGCTGCTCTGTCACCCTCAGGGCACAACCCGGGGGGCGCCGCTCCCCTGCGGACTCGTCCGTGTTCTCTGAGAGCGGGACGGGATCTCAGAGCTGTCAGGATCCCCTTCCACGTGGATCCTGACAGCTCCGCCCTCCTGGGACCCCCAGGCGCCGGAGGCGGCCACGGGGCATGGGGCGTGGGGTAAGGGATTGGGGTTTGGGTGCATGTGGGGGGCGAACCCCATATGTTTGTGGAATGGATCCCGCCCTAGATGGACACCGCGTCCTGCCCTCGGGGAGCTCTGAGTGGTGGGACAGTGGCCACAGGGTCACCATGTGCCACGAGGGGCGGGACTGGCCGAAGTGGACCCTGGGGGTCCTTGTCTGTTAAGGGCGGGTCTGGGAGGCGCGGTGTAGGGAGGAGGGGGCGGGGCCAGCGCGTCCCGACAGGGCCTCTCCCGGGAGGGTGCGGTGCCCACCGGCCTCGCCCAGGGAGCTGCAGGCGACGGTGGGGCTGTGCCTAGGGGCTGACCTCCCGTTTTGGGGTGGCTTTTCCCCTCTGCCTTTTTGTTGGGCCAGGCTCCCCTTCCTCCCCGACCAGGGTCCTTCCCTGAGTGACCGCGTGGATGGTGGTGCCCGCAGAACTTGGGGAGGGGGGGTCGGTGCTCTTGGCAGCAGGGGTGATGGCCCTGCCTCTGGCCTCTGCCCCCCTGCTCCCTGGGGTGGGCAGTGAGGGGGTGGGAGGGATGCGTCTGGCCCCGCCCCCCAGCCCATCTGCGCAACTGTGATGCCCCGACGTGCGCTGGGGACTGCCCCGCGACTGTCATTCGACTGTCATTCCCTTTCTCGCTCTCAGCCTGGTTGTTTGGAAACTCATTAGGCTTGGCATTTATTTACAAAGGCTGGCGCGTCCCAGCCGAGCTGAGAGCAGGAACTGATTTACGAGGATGTCGGTGGCGGCATCTAGGAAACGTTAGCGTCTCCCTCCAAAGTCTCTAAATCAGTTTCGATTCCGGGGAGGCTCTCTCCTGTGCCGTAAATCTGCCCCGAGGCGGGCTGCGGCTTCATCGAGCTTGGACCTAGTCACCTGGTGGCCTAGCTGGTCTCCTGGCTTTGCTGGCCCCACTCTGCCTCCTGGTCACCAGGATCAGCCAGGCGAGGCTGGGGCGCCTTCGGTCTTTTGTATGGGGGACAAGCGAGTGGCCCCAATCAGCCTGGTCTCAGAGCAGGAAGGAGGGTGGGTAGCCAGTGCCACACAGTAGGTCTTCAGCTTCCCTGGGGAAGCAGGATGCTCTTTGAAGTCAGAAGCCGATTTGCCGGGTTCCTTGGCACTAATGACGCGAGCTTGCGAGGCTCGCTCCTGGACTTGAACGAGGTTGTGGGCGCAGCGTCGTGGCCCCGTGTCCCCGCTGGGCTTCGGTCCTGGGCAGGTGTCGTCTCTCCCCAGTGTCCTTGGAAGTGCATTTTGTGCTTGAAGGAGGAGTGGACGTCGGCGAGGATGCCCGAGTGCCAAGCCCGGCCCCCCCCTCTTGGGCGCCCACCCACCTGCCCAGTTGGGGGAGGGTGGTCTCTGTCTTCTTGATCCCTTGGCGGGCCCCCTTCTGCCGGTCAGTCTGTGGTGACAGGACGGGGGTGGTCCCTGGTGTGTCCCAGCCACTGTCACCAGGGTGGATCGCAGGTGTCCTGTGGGGGAGCTGGGACTCCACGTGTCAGGAGAGAAGACGGGGGGCTCCAGGCCTGAGCCCTGGAGGGACCCACTGCCCTCAGCTCCCAGACGCTGGTGGACTTGAGGTGGACTCTGGAGCTGTCCCTGGATTCTGTGACGCGAGGCCTCAGTGTTGGGGCGGGAGGGGGTGGGTGTTGGACTTGTGTGCGGAGAGCCCTGGGGCATGGGCTCAGGGTCTTGGTCTTGGGGCACCCAGCAGCTTCCAGCCGTGGTCCCATCAGCATTCCACCTGCTCGCCCTCGGGAGTGAACAACAGGGGCCATTGGGGGAGGGGCCGGCCGGATGGCCAGGCTGGCTGGAGGGGCAGTGGCCGTTCCCGGGCAGAGGGGGACAGACCCGTGGGGCCCTGTCCTCAGGAGCCCCCTCCCCCCAGAGGAGCCCTTGATGTTGTGGAGCTGAGTGTGGGCTGGCGGCAGACCATGACTTGGCGGCTGACTCCCCCTGCCCCCCCCCCCACCGCAGGAGAAGGTTCTGGTCTGTGCTGCTGCCCACGTGCTGTCCGTGCCCCGTCCCCTTCTCCCGTTTGGTGAACACCTGCCGCCTGCAGCTCCGCGCCGGTCCCCCTCGCCTGACCGTTCAGCTTCGGGGCACTGGTGTGGCGGCCCTGGACCTTGGCCCCAGAGACGGAAACGTCCCTAATTCTTAGCGCAGGCAGTGCTTTTAGGTCCTTCATTGTATGGACTTTTTATACCCCTGAGGCTCAGAGAGGGTCTTGTTCCATTTCTCAGGGCAGGGGGCTTCACAGGTCCTTCCGAAGGTTTGGATGGAACCTGTGTCCCCGAGACCCGGGGACAGTGAGGGACATGCTGAGGGATGTGGGGAGACGGCTGGACGTCCTGACTGCAGACTTGGCACCTGCTGGCCCCTCGGGAGGGAGGGCGGGCCTGGGGGGAGGAGCCTGGGCCCCCGGCCTTGAATGACAGCTGTGAGTCCTGCAGCCGCACCTCGGTGTCCTCCTGGGGCGGTGACGGCTGTGCCCCCATGTGGCACCTTGAGAGCTGGATGGACTCTCCTGGGAGTTGGGACACGGGCGAGCTGGTGCCTGGCCTCACCCCGCCGGGAGCGCGTGTGCTGTGGCTGCAGGAGGCTGGGAGGGTCCGTGCCCGCTGCCCCCACGCATCCCAAGGTCGGCTTCCCCAAGTGCACTGCCGCCCTCAGGTGGGCACTCGTCCAGTGGCGCGTGGCAGGCGGTCGGGAGCCACGCCTGGTACTTTGGCCAGATTTCTTGGGGCCCGTGGGTTGGGAACGCGGAAAATGAGGCATCGATGGTCGCTCTTACTGGAGTATCGGATGGATGAGGTTTTGAAGGGACGATTTGGCTTATAGTGTTTACCTTCTCAAGCTCTTGGCGGGTCTAGGAAAAGCGTGTGGTATGTAGTTCTCTGCAGGGGTTCGGCCCCAAAGAACAAAGCTGTGTGTGGCAGGGGCCACCACAGGCTCCCTGTGACGTGGGGCACAGAATGCGCCCCAACAGGAAGAAATGGCAGGTGTGTGCTGATCCCACCCTTTTCCCCGTGAGAGGATTTTCTATGGTCGCCACGATTTTATAGACTTCAGGGATGGACAAAATCGGCAAACAGTTACTTAAATATTTGTTATATTTTACTTACCTTTCAGAAAACACAAGATAAAAATAAGGTTACTATAAAATTGCTCTTTTCTGTTCACAATTCATGAAATGCCTTTCCTCGAATTCATACTGTCATTTTCAAGCTCAGGACCCTCTCCAAGCTCAGACCCCCACCTGGGGCTGGGTGTCGTGTGGGTGGTCAGGGGCTGCCCCCCCGGGACGCCTGCACGGAGACCTCTCTGTCTCAGAGGCTGGTTGTCAGCGACGCCCACACTGTGGTCAGACCTCGCGTGGATCTGGGCAGAGTGTCTTTGCCTTCCTTTCCCAAACCACGCCGAAATCCATGGCGTGACCTCCCTGGGCTGCCAGACCTCTCAAATACAGCTCTGGAGGGAACAAACAGCTTGTACAAGGGTTTGGAGTACGACCAAAAGGGAATCGAGGTGTTAACGGAAATCGAGTGCATGGCTCGCACGCACACGGCGGTGCGTGAATACAGTTAAATTCGCAACCAGCATCCCAGAACCACCCCGCGGCGGGCGGTGAACACTCACCTGCTGTGTGCACTGCGGGAGGCGGTGCCGGCGCGCGTAACAGACTCGGTGGTGACCGCGGTCCCATTTCCGCGGAGAACCGCACCAGACTCTGTGCAGCTTCTAAGGAAGGAGGTATGAACTCGGATGACGGCTCTGGCCTTTTCAAGGTGGCTTTTTTGCCAACGCCTGGAAGCCAGCATTCTCACTTAAAAAAAAAAAAAAAGGGACACTCACAAACTCATTCTATGAGGCAACCATCACCCTGATACCAAAACCAGACAAAGATACCACAAAAAAAGAAAATTACAGGCCAATCTCACTGATGAACATAGATGCAAAAATTCTCAACAAAATGCCAGCCAACCGAATCCAACAATACATTAAAAGGATTGTATACCACAATCAAGTGGGATTTATCCCAGGGATGCAAGGATTCTTCATTATCCGCAAATCAATCAGTGTGATACACCACGTTAACAAACTGAAGAATAAAAACCGTATGATCCTCTCCATAGATACAGAAAAAGCCTTTGACAAAATCCAACATGCAATTCTGTTAAAAACCCTTCAGAAAGTGGGCATAGGGGGAACCTACCTCAACATAATCAAGGCCATCTATGACAAACCCAGAGCTAACATCATTCTCAATGGTGAAAAGCTGAAAGAATTCCCGCTGAGATCAGGAAGAAGACAGAGATGTCCACTCTCGCCACTACTATTCAACATAGTTCTGGAAGTCCTAGCTACAGCAATCAGAGAAGAAAAAGAAATAAAAGGAATCCAAATTGGGAAGGAAGAGGTAAAACTATCACTTTTTGCAGATGACATGATACTATACCTAGAGAATCCTAAAGACTCTACCAGAAAACTGTTAGAGCTCATCAATGAATTTGGTGAAGTCGCAGGACACAAAATTAATACACAGAAATCAACTGCATTTCCATATACCAACAATGAAAGATCAGAAAGAGAAATTAGGGAAGCAATCCCATTTACCATCGCATCAAAAAGAATCAAATACTTAGGGATAAACCTGCTTATAGAGACAAAAGACCTGTACTCTGAAAATTATAAGGCACTGATGAAGGAAATCAAGGATGACTTAAACAGGTGGAAAGACATACCATGCTCTTGGATTGGAAGAGTCAATATTATCAAAATGACTATACTACCCCAGGCAATCTACACATTCAATGCAATCCCTATCAAATTACCAATGACCTTTTTCAAAGAACTAGAACAAAACAGTTTAAAGTTTGTCTGGAAACACAAAAAACCCAGAATAGCCAAAGACATCCTGAAAAAGAAAAATGGAGCTGGAGGAATCAGGCTCCCTGATCTCAGACTCTACTACAAAGCTACAGTCATCAAAACCATATGGTACTGGCACCAAGACAGAAATATAGATCAGTGGAACAGGATAGAAAGCCCAGAATTAAATCCATGCATCTATAGTCAACTCATCTATGACAAAGGAGGCAAGAATATACATTGGACAAAAGACAGCCTCTTCAATAAGTGGTGCTGGGAAAACTGGACAGCTACATGTAAAAAAATGAAACTAGAACACTTCCTAACACCATGCACAAAAATAAACTCAAAATGGATCAAGGATCTAGATATAAGACCAGATACTATAAAACTCTTAGAGGAAAACATAGGCCAAACACTCTCTGACATAAATGATAGCAACATCTTCTCAGATTAATGTGTCAGAGTAAGGACAATAAAAAGAGAAATAAACAAATGGGACTTAATTAAACTTCAATGTTTCTGCACAGCTAAGGAAACCCTAAACAAAACGAAAAGACAACCCACAGAATGGGAGAAAATATTTGCAATGATTCAACTGACAAGGGATCAATCTCCAAAATTTACAAACAGCTCCTACAGCTCAACACCAAAGAAACAAACAACCCCATCCAAAAATGGGCAGAGGATCTAGGCAGACAGTTCTCCAAAG
>PVHT020000094.1:408418-508915 GCA_004024745.2 Catagonus wagneri | reverse complement strand
AGTCTACAAACAATAAGTGCTGGAGAGGGTGTGGAGAAAAAGGAACCCTATTACACTGTTGGTGGGAATGCAAATTGGTGCAGCCACTGTGGAAAACAGTATGGAGATTCCTCAGAAAACTCAAAATAGAATTACCATTTGATCCAGCAATCCCACTCCTGGGCATCTATCCAGAGGAAACCATGACTCAAAAAGACACGTACTCCAGTGTTCATTGCAGCACTCTATGCAGTAGCCAGGTCATGGAAACAACCTAAATGCCCATCGACAGAGGAGTGGATAGGGAAGATATGGTACATACACACAATGGAATATTACTCAGCCATTAAAAGGAACGAATTACCAACATTTATAGCAACATGGATGGACTTAGAAATTATCATGCGAAGTGAAACCAGTCAGACAATTAGACAGCAGCACCCAATGCTACCGCTTACACATGTGGAAACTAAAAAGACACAATGAACCTCTTTGCAGAACAGACAATGACTCACAGACTTTGGAAAACCTAGGTTTTTCAAATAAGACAATGTGGTGGGTGGGGGGATGCACTGTGGGTTTGGGATACAAAATCTGTAAAATTGACTTGTGATGGTTTATGTACACCTATAATTGAAATAAAATCCATTAAGAAGAAGAAAAAAAAAGCTTTATTGAGATATAATTCACATACCACAGAGTTCACCCTTTTAAAAGCCTACAGTTGAGTGGTTTTTAGTGCAAATATTCACATTTGCGCAACCACCACCAGCACTAATTCCAGAACATTTTTATCACCTAAAATGAAACTCTGTGCCCACACACTGTGGCTCCCCATTTCCCCCCACCCCCAACTTCCCCCAACCCCAGGCAACCTCTGATCTTCTATTTTTTTTTTTAGCTTTTTAGGGCCGCAGCTACAGCCTATGGAGGTTCCCAGGCTAGGAGTAGAATCGGAGCTGTAGCCACCAGCTTACGCCACAGCCACAGCAACACGGGATCCGAGCCGCGTCTGCGACCAACAAACACCACAGCTCACGGCAACGCCAAATCCTTAACCGACTGAGCAAGGCCAGGGATCGAACCTGCGTCCTCATGGTTCCTAGTCGGATTTGTTTCCTCTGCGCCACGACAGGGCCTCTCGTGATCTGCTTCCTACCTCTGTGGATGCACCTACGCAGGACGTTTCACATAAATGGAACCAGACAGTATGTGACCTCATGCGTCTGGCTTCACCCGCAGGATGTTTTGGAGGTTTGCCCATCTTGTGTTAGAACTTTGTTCCTTTTATTTATTATGTTATTTTCTTTTCTTTTGAGGGCCACGCCTGTGACATATGGAAGTTCCCGGGCTAGGGGTCGAATCGGAGCTGTAACTGCAGCTGTGGCTGGGTCTGAGCCACATCTGTGACCTACACTGCAGCTTGCAGTTATGCTGGATCCTTAACGCACTGAGTGCGGCCGAGGTTCAACCCCCCACCCTCCAGGACACTATTTCGGGTTCTTAACCCACTAAGCCACTGTGGGGGCTCCAGAACTCGGCTCCTTCGAATGGCTGTATAATGTTCCATTGGCCGTACCATGTTTTGTTTATCCATTTATCTGGGGGTAGATGTTCATTTTACTTCTGATTTATTTCGGTCCAAGTAATTCTCATTGCACACGACGGGAAGAGCAGACCCCTGCCCGCACCGCTCCACCCAGGCCCCTCCCGGGGCGCGCTTGTTTGAGCTGTCTTTCACTCTCCTTTGGTGACCTTGGTGGCGCTGCACGCTGCACCTGTGGCCCTGGCCCGGATGCATTGGCCTTGAACATCTGTTTGTTCCTTGCCATAGGAGGCCGGCCTCTGTGGCCCTACCTCCCCGGATCATTATGCTAGTATTTTGCTTCTTCCACGCGGCCCTGAATCTTCACACTGTGTACCGCTCTCTCGACGCCTCTGGGACCCTGGCCGCCCGCCCCGCCCTCCTCCTTCCCCGGCCTCCCCCATCTGACTGCTTAAAGTCCGATGGCATTACTTCTCTGTTCTGACTACCGTGACCTCTGCCCTTCGCCTTGGACAAGAGCCTGGGGCTATGTGTCCCTGTGGTGGCTGCAGGTCCAGGTGGGCGGCGGCAGGTGTGGTGTCTCCTCTGGGGCCGTGGGTCACCGGCTCTTCCTTTCCCTGGACACCGGGTCCCCAGCTGGGCTCCCAGGCCTGCTTGGGGCCCCGTGTTCTGGAGGGAGGCCCATGGCCGTGCTGGGCATCTCAGAGGACCCCTGGGGCTGGGGCTGCCCAGAGAGAGTGGGAAGGGCTGGCCCTCCACGTGCGACGCCTCCTCCAGCCGGGGCTGTGGCTGTCCCCGCGCTCCCCCGGCTGCGGACTCCTGCGCCCTGCGGAGCGTCCTTCCTGCCCTCCGGGACCGGCCGTTTGCCCTTCCTCTCCTCCTTAGAGGAGCTCGGGTGTTTTCTCAGCAGCCAAAGCCGAGGCGGCCCTGGGTTTCGCAGCCCAGTGGCCTCGGAGCCCCGGCCGTCCCTGTGTGACCCCGGCTCTGCTTGGCTCTTCCAGGCAGCCCGTGCGGGGCCCTAGGTCCCCCGTCCCTGATGCAGCGTCCCGTGGGCTCCATCTGTGCCGATGCTGGATTCAGGTCTCATCCCGGTGACGCCCCCCAGGCTGTGGGAATCCTGCCTGGCCGGCTTTGGGGGACCCAGGGCCGACTCGCCAGGTGACCCTGGGCAGGTGGCTTCATTCTGTCCCTGCGTGAGTGTGTGTTTGGAGACTGCGGCTGGGCCTTCTCTGCGGGGCGTACGCTGTCCCCGCCCCTGCGGCCTCCTGCCCACGTTTCCAAAATAACCAGAGGCCCGTTTGTGTGCAGAGGACGTGCCCCGGCTCGCACACTGCTGGGCCCGGCAAGGGCCAGGCTGGCCGTGCCGGGGACCTGGCCTCTCCCGGGGCTGCCTGGGGGCCCGCCGGCCGCTCACTCAGGGTCTCCGGGTTTGCCTCCGTCCCGCGTCTCCATCGGCCCCCTCGTCCTACCCCGGCGGCCCCCACCCCGCGACTCTGCCTCGCGCCCCGTGGCCGCCTTCGGGGTGAGGACATGGAGGCTGGGAGTGGGGGTCACGTGTCCAGGGCCCAGGGTGACGCGCGTCACCTGCCTCCTCCTGCGCCTTCCTTGTGCATCTGCTCTCCCTCCTGGTCCCCGGAAGCTGCAGTCCCTGTGTGAGGTATTGGCCTTGTGTCCAGAAGGCTCTCCATTGGTGGAGGGACAGGCTGTCTTCCTTTGGTTTTCTGAGCCCCTTGGACCCAAACCACCAGCTCATGGAAGCCTGGGGGCGCGGGTCCCGCGAGTCCCCTCCCAGACCCGAGGAGGGCAGCTGGTGGGCTCGGGTGGTCCTGCCAGGGCTCCCCATCCCGCCACGGTCTCGGGGGGGCCCCTTGTTCGTGTTCCCCGTGTGCTGTTCGTGGTGCTCTGTGGGGGCTCCGGCCACGCGAGGCTGACCAGTGAGATTCTGGAGAAAATGCCTGTGTGCCGGCCGGGCATCGGCTCTGGTGTGTGTGCTTTGGAGGGGCCGCGCTGTGGGCACCGAGAGACGTGTGGGGCCGGCCCAGGGGCTGGGCGGCAGTCTCGGAACTCTGCATCTTTTCCTTTCTCCTCGAGAGGCTGTTAGGGATCAAGGGACACTGAGGCTTGTGTCCCAGGTCAGTGCTGGAGCTGCGCCTGGACCCTGGGCTCCTCTTTCCAGACCAGGCCGTGGGGTCAGTTGTTCTGGTCTTGCCCCACTCAGCCTCAGCCTGGATCTGGTGTGGCTGCCTGGGCTGGGGGGGGGGGGGCGGCACTTGATTTAGGACGTCCTGTGCCTGGGCTGGCCTGTGCCCTGTGCCCTGGGTCCCACGTCCAGTGTCCTGGCTCAGCACGATGAGCAGGGCTTGGCTGACCCCTCTCCTGGGCGGGGGGACAGGAGCTGGTCAGGGATGCCGGCTGGAGCGCAGTGCCAGGGAGGGGAGGCTGTTGGGAGGGCGGTCCTGCAGGTGGACGGGAGGGAGTGGACGGGTGTGGTCCGGAGCTGGAGGGGGCGCTGCTTGGGGAGGCTGAGGGTGGACGCATGTCCCCCGAGGTGGCCGTGACCCCCAGGTAGCCGTGCATGGCAGCCTCCCCGTACCCAGGTGCTCCTGCCTGGGGGTCCCCGAGATTCCTGTTGCCTGTGAGCCCGTATTTGGTGCCCCCACCCTGGGCACGATTCTGGTTCTCACCCCCAAGAGCCTCACTGAGAAAAGGCTCACTTCTTTTTCCCTTTTTTTTTCCAGCTCCACCTTATTTCACTTGAACTTCCCTTCTTCCGACCAGAAAACATGCTCAAGTGGATATTAAGAGACCCGAATATATTTATATTTATGTTTATGTTTATATTTATGTTTATGTTTATATTTATATATTTAATTTTGCTTTTTAGGGCCACAGCCGCGGCATGTGGAGGTTCCCAGGCTAGGGGTCGAATCAGAGCTGCAGCTGCTGGCCTACACCACAGCCACAGAAACACCAGATCCGAGCCATGTCTGCAAGCTACACCACAGCTCAGGGCAACACTAGATCCTTAACCCACTGAGCGAGGTCAGGGATCAAACCCGAGTCCTCATGGATACAAGTTGGGTTTGTTTCTGCTGCGCCACGACGGGAACTCCAAGGCCTGAATATTTTGATATAGGGGTTATAAAGCATGGCCGGCCCTTGCTGGCTGGTGGTAAGATGGGCACAGTCGCTGCAGCGGGAGATCTTGTAAGAGCAGCTGAAGCAGCAGAGGCTTTCTCGATTGAGGTCAGGAGTCTAGGCAGCACTGCAGTCCCCCAGGCTCAGGCTCCCAGCATCCCTCCCTCTGCCATCCCTGTCCCCTGTGCCGCATCCTCATGGTGCAGGATGGCTGCTTGACTTCTGCCATTGCATCCACATTCCATTTCATGCTTCAGGGAAGTAAAAGGGGGGAGGTAACACTTTTCTTTTAAGAGCAGCGGCCTTCCTCACAGCTTTTTCTTTCGCGCCCGATGTTGAGAACACGGTTCCAAGGTCACATCCTGTTACAGGGGAGAGAAGGAAGTGGGGTCGGTAGCCGGGCAGCACTGTGCTCATCTGGACCTCATCCCTGGAAGAGGGAGAGGGGTCCGGGGTGGTGGTGGCGGCTGGGAGTCTGCCAGGCGGGACAGCTAAGCTCCCGTTCCCTCCCTCTCCTGGGGTTTTGTCCTCGGCTTTTCCCGAGTGGGAGAAGCCTGATTGTGTGCTGGGAAGCACGTGTTTATGGTGCTGGGCTCCTTGCTGACTTTGCTCCTCGAGTCCTGGCCACTGGTGTGAGCTGCATGTCCGCCTTTGTTACAGACGGGGAGACCGAGGCCTAGCCCGTTGCACGGCCACGCGGGGCTGGTTCAAGGCCAGAGCTTCCTGATCCCCCAGGAGGAACTGCCGCCCGGGCTCCGTCTCTGGCTCACACCCAGGTTTCGCCCCCTAAACCTCGGCGCCCGTGCAGGGCCCCAGCTCCCTCGGGGTCGCCCCCTGCGCCGGGTCGGGCTCGGATGCCCTTAATAGGCTCTCGCTCGGTCCCCCGCAGGGCTGCAGCTCCCTCCGCTGCTCCCTCCGCTGCAGAGGTAATAACTCGTGGGGTCATCCCAGGCGTGGCACCTCTGGGTCGTGTATTATTCACGAGAAGCACTGATATTCCAGCCTGGGGCCTCCTCGGCGGGGGCTGTGGGGTCCCCGGGCTTGTATCGGTGTTAACAGATGCAGCCTTGGCGAAGCCCCGTCCCTTTTGGAAAGCCCGGTTCGGTTCAACCAGGGGGCAGGGGAGAAACAGGACAATGCGTTTTTCTAAATGAAATGTTTTGTGAGCAGGTAGCTGTGCCTCAAGTGCCAGAGCGGCCGCCTGGCGTCACATCCGCGAACCCTGGTGGTCCTCAGCCCTCCCGCTCAGGTGGGGGCTGAGATGACCCTAATTCCCTGAACGAGGAACCCAGGCCAAGGGATGGGAGGCGACTTGTCCAGGGTCCTATGTTATTTGTTCCAGCCTTTCTGGCCTCTAGTCTGTGGGGTATTTTTGCGTGTTTTGTTTTTGGCCGTGCCCATGACATGCGAAGTTCCCAGCCCAGGGATCGAACCTGTGCCACAGCAGTGACAACAGCTGGATCCTTAACCTGCTGAGCTGCCAGGGAACTCCTGGTCCGTGGTTTTATGACCTTGGACATGACCTGGGACAGGGCCTGGCCTCTCTGAGCCCCAGCTTCCCAAGTTGAGGGCGGAAGGGAAGACCCCTCCCAGCTCAGGGTCCACGTCCTTTCTCTCCCCTCGTCCTCGCTTAGCCTGCGACCTCTGACCACGGAGTAGGTCAGAGGTGAGACGTCTGGAGGTTCCTGCCTGCCTCCCAGGGGCCCTCAGGCCTGACCCCTGCATTCTGCCCAGTGGGCATGGACTTGATGAGTGCTTTGTTTAAATGCTGATAACAGTGACCTCTTCCTGAAAGAGTAGCCTCTGGCCAGGGCCCCCCGTCATTTAATTGGGAGAAGTGTCACTTTTGTTTCTGCAGAAGGGGAGAAATTAAATTGTGTGTGCGCACAATTAATCTCGCTAATGGCAGCCTGTCTGCATCTGGGAATTAGATGTTAAGTATATGGAAGGGTGCTGATGAGATGACGCCCTTCGGAACAAATCAATTAGCTCAGGCTTATGATGCTAATTGGGGTTACATCCGGGTTGCTTTGCTTTGATGCTTTGGAGGACGTCGTAGGTCCGGCCCGGCCAGGCGAGGCGGGGACTCGAGCTGTGACACCACGGTTTCTGTGCAGAGCGCTCAGGGTGACCCAGAAGGTCGTGGGGGCCCAGCCGGCCCTTGATGAAGAGGGAGGCCTGTCCGTGGTCTTGTTCCAAAGGTGGCGCGAGGCTCTCTTTTTGCCGCGGGGAGAGTCCGCGGCCCTTCCCGCCGCCGTGGAGCGTGGGTTCTGTGGCCTTGGGCCCCCGCACGTGTGATGCAGCCGTCACCACCTGCTGTGGAAGCAGGCCAGCCCTGGACAGGCGTCATGGCGGTGAAAGCAGGCTTGGGTCAGGGCTGCTGCAACACAGGAAAGCGGTGTCAGCGTCCCCTGCTCCGGGTGGAGCCTGGGCACAGCCTGGGCGTGTGGGGCGTGCAGGGGGCGGTGGGGGGGCGGGGATCTGGCTAAGCTGATCCTAAGCGGGAGGCAGGTCCAGGGCGGACGTTCCCTGGGCGTGGTGGGTGCTGGGGCCTGAGCATCGAGGTGGGCCCTGTGACGGGTGCGGCCCATGCAGGGACCCTGATGGGCAGCGGGGCGGGCAGCCTGTGTGTGCCGCGGGAGGCTGTGCCCGCTGTGACCGGAGTCCCTTTCAGCCGTCCTCTGAGGTGGAGCCCGCCCGCGGGGCATCTGCTTTCTCTCTATGCGCCTTGTTTATTGTTCTGCTTTCCGAGGGTCTCTCTCTCTCTCTTTTCCCTTGGGGACAGGGGCAGGAGGCGCACCCCACACCCTGGCCTCCCTCCTCCTGCATCCGGGCCGTCCTGGGGGGGCCGGGGTGTTCGGACACCCCCACACCCAGCATGACCTCAGGGTCCCGCCTCCCCATGGACCTTCATCCCTCATCTTTCAACAGGGTGGGGTGGGGGGCTCACCTCACCTCCCCCCGGGGCTTGTGGGAAAGTGGAGACTGACTGTGTCTCCATCGCTGTGGCCGGTCTCCACGAGTCCCGTGGCTCCATCCTGCCAACCGTGGGTGCTGGGGGTTGGGGGGGTGCTCACCAGAAAGGGAGGGTGAACTCTCCTAGCACCTTCTGGGGTGAGTGTGGGACACATATGGGTGTTTGGGGGTTGGTGGGGGGGGGTCCTGGGGCAGGGGGCTACTGGCTGGTTACTGCTGTCTACGGAGAGGTGGGTTCATAGGACCCAGAGAGCTCCCTGGGCCCAGCTGGCCTCGTCCCTGAAAGCCCGGCTTCTTCCTGGGCACCCCCTGCCCCCCGTGGTGGGTGGGCAGGCTCGGGGCTCAGAGCAGCTGAGGCCTGCTTTGTTCCCTATTCAGCGGGGCGGTGGGCTTCACTGGCTCCGCCCCCACCCCATCCTGGGCTGTGTTATTTATGCTTCCAGGCAATTAGTTCTGCAGGGAGTCCCTGGGGGCTCCTCTGGGGGTGAAGGGGCCCCTTCCCGCTGAATGGGCCCAGCAGATGGCCTCCCGCCCCGCCCTGCCGCCACTCAAAGGAGGGCACGGCTTGTGACAGGCCCTGCTGTCCCAGGCCATGCCGGGAGGCTGTCCTTGCACTGAGTGGGCCTGAGCCCGGGGAGCCCCCTGGGCTTAACACCCCCCACCAGGAAGCACCCCACGGCTGCAGAGGAGAAAGACCGGCCTCTGGGTCCCCAGTCCTGCCTTAGTCGCGCCAAGAGCGACCCTCTGGTGACCTGGAAAGAAAGTGTCGGCCCCTGACCTTGGCTCTGCATTTTGGAAAGCTCGCCTGCACCCTGACTCTGCCCCGCCCAAGCCGGGTGGCTAGGGGTCCCAGTACATTTCTGGGGGTGTTGGCGCAAAAGCAGACTTTTGTGCCTGTTGAACGCATGTCTGTCCAGGTAACTGAAAGCCAGAACCCCCTGCTGGCGGAGCCGCCAGGCTGTAGAGACGTGTCCTGCCGCAGGGGATTAGCTTCTGGCGGGGTGGGGCCGCCGCGCCTGCGCGCCCCGGCCCCGGGGGGAGGTGTGGACTCCGCTCACGTCCTTGTCTTCCGGGGGAGGAGGGGTTTGCACCCACCGGACGCTTGGGCCCAGGGTCCGGGCACAGGGGAGCGAGGATGCTCGAGGAGCCTGAAGTCTGGGGCTGCCCCTTGTCCGGTCAGGCCTGAGCTGGCCGTGCGTCCCAGGATAGCCGCTTTCTAGCCGGGTGACTGCGGGCCGGTGACGTAGCCCTTCCGATCCAACCTGGCGGGGGCGCCGATGTGCGGCTGCGGGCTCCCGGGAGCCTCTGCGGGTGGTTCCCAGCCTGTTAGGACACAGAGCACGCTGCCCGCGCCCCTGTATGTCCAGCTGACCCGGCGCTTCCTGGCGCTGGCTGGGCCGGGGGGCCTGCGTGGGGCCGTGTGGGCCAGGGGGGCGCTGTGCCTCCCCGGGTGGGGAAGGGGAGCCCCCGCACTGGGCAGCAGGAAAACGGGGCACAGATCACAGGGGAGACCTCAGCAGGCCCCAGGCCCCCGGGGTCTTTCTGTGCAGCGGGGCGCAGTGGCCAGCCCTGCCCTGTCTGGGTCTGTCATCTGTTCTGAGTCATTGCCAGGCCTGCTGAGGACGTGGTTGGCTCGGAGGGTCCGTCCCTGAGGGTGTGTGAGGCCCAGGCTGTACAGTGAAGACCAGCGGGCAGTGTGTGCGTGCGTGTGTGTGTGTGTGTGTGTGTGTGTGTGTGTGTGCGCACACAGTGGGCCAGGGGGCCAGACGCTGAGGCTACCCTGGGGCTACCCGCGAGAGCAGACTCGGGTCCGGCCACGTCCTAACTGTGCTTGGGGTTCTCTCTGTCCTTCACAAGGACCCCTTTAGCTTCACGTGGGCGACTAGAAATTCATGACAGCCGCCTGCTGACCATGGCGGGCCCTCACTTGCTGGGCAGGCAGTGGGCCCCACGTGCACGGTCGGCTCCGCGGTCACCCAGTGCGGTGGGCACCAGTGATGCCCACGAGCCTTCTCACGGATGGGAGCCGGAGGCAGGGAGAGGCGAGCAGCTGCCCGGCCGAGCCCACGGCGGCTGGCGCCAGTTTCCTGCAGCAGAAGCAGTTCTTCAGCCTCTGCTTGGTACCAGGCCTGAGCTCTGTGCTGCCGGGAGCTGCTGGCGGCTGCCCCACGTGGTTCCTCAGACCCTCCTGGGCCCCAGACCTGCTGTCACCCCGTCTCTTGGTTCCAGGCCCGGGACTCAGTTCAGAATGACCCCAGGGGACACAGTCTTTCTTTCTTTTTTCATTTTTTATTTTATGTTTTTGCGTTTTGTGGCTGTACCTGTGGCATAGGGAGGTTCCCAGGCTAGGAGTCGAATCAGAGCTACAGCTGCCGGCCTTCGCCACAGCCACAGCAGCTCCAGATCCGAGCCACATCTTCCACCTACACCGCAGCTCACAGCAATGCCAGATCCTTAACCCACCGAGCAAGGCCAGGGATCGAACCTGTGTCCTCCTGGATACTAGTTGGGTTCATTAGCGCTGAGCCACAAGGGGAACTCTGTGGGGACGCAGTCCTTACTCTGTGATGGGGTGGGCGGCGGTTGCTACCCCCGGGGCACAGGCGGGCAGCCCTGGTGAGGGCTCGAGGACAAGAGGTCATCACGGTGGACCCTGAGGGCCGACGGGAGGATCTGTTCCCACTGGGGGGGCCCCTTAAGCAGCATCCTGTCCCGTGCGAGGTGTCAGGGCCCGGGACCCTTTGACTGGAATGGCAGCGAGGGGGGTGGGGGGCTGGGTGCCCACCTGGGTGCCGACAGCTCCTGGGTGGGGGGCTGCTGTGGGGCCACAAGGTTAGACGTCGAGCCGGGGCTGCCCCCGCGAGCCTGGGGAGACGCAGCCTTTGCCCGGGGGTGGGGGGCGGTGTCCTGGGGGCCGTGCCCGGTGGCGTCCTCCCACCGGAGGCTCTTCACGCGGCTGCTGCCTGGAGGGAGCCCTGGTACCGGGGCTGCCTTCCCTGCTGTGGCCACTTTACCCTCTCAGCTCAGGCCGGTGGTGAGGGGTCCGCCAGGCTGTGCCCCCGTAATGCAGTAATGAAGTCCTGGGCCCGCTGCTGCTGCTGTTTTTGCAGGGCCGTGATTCATTCTCAGCGAGTCCGCGAGGGGTGTGACGTGGCGGTGAGACTGCGTGTCTGGCGGGGGTTGCTCCCGTCGTCGTCAGAGCCACGTCGTCGTCAGAGCTCTTTGCTGGTCTCACCTGGTACCTGGCCTGGGTACTTGGGCCCTGATGCTGGCCCTGAGCCTGTCCCCCAGCCCTGCATGCGGCGCCCGTGCTGTCTTCCTCGATGCCAGGGAGGAGCGATCGTGTGGCTCTAAGCGGCGGCCTGGGGTTGAATCCCTGCCCCGTTCCCGCCAGGCTCACCCTGGGCTGTGTCGTGGGCTGGGCTGTGGGGTGAGGGGTGCGGGGAGCCCCCTGTGGGTGCCTGGGGCTGAGGAGAGCCCTGGCACGTCCGGGGAGGTGCGCGGTGGTGGCTGCACCAAGGGCCGGAGAGCAGAGAGGTTCCTGGTGTCAGAGTTCACCAGGTGGCTTGGGGACAGTCTTGTTGGCTCTCAGCCTGGACTGTGGGGCTGTGTTGGGCCTGCCTGGGGGTGTTGCTGGTGGCGCCCAGAAGCCACCCCTGCGCACGCACCCGCCATGGGGTCCTGGGATGGGTCTCGGGAGACTCCACGGTCCCAGCCAGCAGACAGTTCACGAAGATGAGCAGAGGTGTGACGGAGACGGTGGGTTTGGCACAGAATCAGTGGGAGCTCAGTCTGCAGGCTCTTTCTTTTCTGGCCGCACCCGGGACGTGTGGAGGAAGTTCCCAGCCCAGGGGTCGAACCTGGGCCGCAGCAGTGACCCGAGGCCGCCCTGGGTGGATCGGCCTCTGCGAGAGGCTGTCTGAGAGGGTCTCGTTCATTGCTTGGCACAGCAGTGGGTCCCCAAGGAGGCGGAGGACTGCGGTCTGAGCTCTGAACGTCTGAGCTGGGTTGTCATCTGGAGCCCTTGGGGACAGGCCCCGGGACAGCCAGAAGCATGGGCTTGCCTCCACCTTGGGGCTCCTGGGCGTCATGGGGTGATGGACTCGGGCAGGCCCTTCATTTCAGAGCTGTCACATGGTGGGGGATGCAAGAATGTCACATGTCACTTGGGGCCACTTCTAGGGAGGAGAGCTGCCCCCAAGCCACACGAGCTGGTGGACAGTGTGAGTGGTGTTGGTCGCTTCTGGAGGCGCGTCGCTTAGGGCGGCCCTTGTGAGTGCGCAGCGGGCTCACAGGACACGTGGGCCGCCCCTGTCCTGCTGGCGAGTTGGTGTCCTCGGACCCAGTCTTGGGGAATTTCAGAGCTTTGAGAAACCCAAGTCTCTGGGCCGTGGGTGCTCAGGGGTGCGACCGGGACGTCTGAGCACACAGACCTTGAACTTGCCGGAGAGGCCCGGGCGGCAGAGTGGGTCTGCCCTGCTGGGCGTGGCTGAGGCCACACGCGTCCCCACTCTGCCCGTCTGCGTGGGTGTCGTGGGTGGAGTCAACGGACCCGCCGTGGGCGGGGCCCTCCTGGGAGGCGTGGAGGGTCTGGAAGGACAGGGATGAGGGCAAGGAGGGACAGCCTCCTGTGTGGCCTCCCTCGTGCCCTTCCTGGCTGGGTTGGGAGAGGGGCTGGGTGCAGACCTGGGGCCGGGGCCAGGGCCACCCAGCTGCGTATCTCCAGGCGTGTCCTTCGTCTGCGTCCCTGCTCTCACCCAGCATGAAGCACATGCAGGGCCTAGCGCTGTGTGTTTTCATGGGAATAAAGCCTATTGAAATGTTTTGAAACCTCTAGATTTAAAGCTAGAGGGCTTTTTTGGTTTGTTTGTTTAAATGTAACTTCTCAAAGTGCCCGCGTGTACAGGAAAAGCATCCTCTGTTGTCAGCGGACGGCTTGATGCATTTTCACGGAGTAAACCCAGCCAGGTAACCAGGGCTGAGCCAGCACCTCTTGGGCGCCTGGGGAGCTCCCTCCTCAGTCCGCGGAGTGAGGGTGGCACCCTGATCAGGCTGCAGAGAGTGGAGGGACCCCGCCAGGGCGGGCGGTCCACTCGAGGGAGGCTCGAGGGACAGAAGGAAGTACTTCTTGGGATGAGTTGCCTTTGAGGGGTACTTTGGTGGAGGCCAAGGTCAGGCAGGAGGCAGGCGAGCGTGCTCCCGGTGGAGGGGACAGCTCAGCGCGATGGAGCGTTAAGTCACGGCGCGGGGAGGCGGCCTGGGACGGCCGCGCACGCTGGCTGCCAGCCTCTGGGGCCCCACATCCGTGGCCCGGGCGGCAGAGTGGGTCTGCCCTGCTGGGCGTGGCTGAGGCCACACGCGTCCCCACTCTGCCCGTCTGCGTGGGTGTCGCGGGTGGAGTCAACGGACCCGCCGTGGGCGGGGCCCTCCTGGGAGGCGTGGAGGGTCTGGAAGGACAGGGATGAGGGCAAGGAGGGACAGCCTCCTGTGTGGCCTCCCTCGTGCCCTTCCTGGCTGGGTTGGGAGAGGGGCTGGGTGCGGACCTGGGGCCGGGGCCAGGGCCACCCAGCTGCGTATCTCCAGGCGTGTCCTTCGTCTGCGTCCCTGCCTGTGTGCACGCTTGCTTTTGTTTTGTTTTGGTGCCAGCATCCTGAATGCTTACCGTTCACTTCCAACGCCCTCTGGGCCATGAGAGCTGCTGGAATCGATGTAAGCAAGGTTGTCAGTCACCTGTGGGCCTCAGGTGAGAGTTCGGTGGTGAGCTTGACCTCCAGAGCGGCCCCGGATTTGGGAAGTCTCCTGGCCTGATTGCCTGTGCCGTGCATGCCAGCACCAGCTTCTTGGATGCCTCCTGTGACGGGGCGCTCACTACCCCCAGGCTGTAGCCGGTTCGCCGGGGGCCGCTCCCGCTGACTCCAGGCCCGCTTCCCTGGTGGCCCGCCCGCCGCGGTCCGACGGCCTGGGGTCGGCGGGGAGGGATTCTCTTCTCTCCACATTGTTTCAGTATGTTCCTGTTAACCGCACGTGTCTGAGCTCCCCCAGCAGGCCGTGGCTCTGCCGCGTCCCCCCACG
The DNA here is from genome assembly GCA_004024745.2 of Catagonus wagneri. Lineage (NCBI taxonomy): Eukaryota > Metazoa > Chordata > Mammalia > Artiodactyla > Tayassuidae > Catagonus > Catagonus wagneri. The sequence goes on along the minus strand of PVHT020000094.1, from coordinate 495,204 downwards.
TCCTGCCTGTTCCCCACCACGGCTCTGCGCCCTACCTGCGCCCCAGGCAGCTGCAGGCCACCTGGCCAGCCCAGGCCGGGACTTTGTGCGGCAGCGTCACTGTCGATCCCCGGGACCTGCTGTCTTTAGGTGCTCGGGGCTCACCTGCGTGAGGAGCGGGGAGCGGGGTTCGGGGGCGTCGCTCCCTGTGACTTCGAAGGGGAGGACCAGAGCGGAGGGGTGGGGGCCCGGGGAGGGAGCCGCGGGAGAGTGTTCGCGGGGAGGAGGGTCCCTGGGGGGCCAGGCCCAGGGCGGATGTGGGGACCCCCTCTGGAAGCCAGGGTGCGGGGCTGGGGCGTCCGGGAAGCTGGCCCGGGTTCAGGTCGCCGTCATGCTCCAGGCCTGTCTCCTCCCCGGACGGGGCTGTGTGCATCCTCCCCGCCCACGGGGACCCCCGCCTCGGTGGCCGGCCCCCTCTGCTGCTGGGGGCCCCGGGTCCCCGAGCGCCACACTTGGGTCAGACATCTAATACCTGAGCGTCCAGGTGCTGGTCTGCTGGGAGCGCTGAGTGCCCTCAGCCCTGGGTCAGCATTTGTGACCAGTGCCTGCGGTTGCCGTGCCAGGACCACCCACCAGGGGCCCAAAGTCGAGGTGTTGGCAGGTTGTCTCCGTCCACAGGCTCTAGGGGACAGTCTTCCAGCCTCTTCCAGCTTCTGGTGGCTCCAGGCGTCCCTGGCTCGTAGTCGCATGCCTCCCCTGTCTGCCTCTGTCCTCACGTGTCTCTGTGTGTCTTCGCTGCATCTGAGGACAGCGGTCACGTTGGGTGAAGGACCCGGCCTGCTCCAGAATGAGCTCATGTCACTGGTTACGCCTGAGGCGGCCCCTTTCCTCACAAGGTCACGCTGTGAGGTCTTGGGAGGGACTTGAATTCTGGGGGGGCCCTCACGCCCAGTACGGACCTCCGCGGCTGTAAGAGCAGCATCTTCAGGGGACCTGTCTTTGTGCCAGGCACTGGCAGGGCCGCCCTTCGGGGGCTGCGATGGCAGGGTCTTTGCCGTGGGGCGGCCTCACTCCGGGCTGAGTGAGGGGGTGCAGGGTAGGCTGGAGGCCCTCCCCCGCCACGGCCGGGGACCGAGACCACCTCACCCCACGTCTTCCTTCCACGCTGCGTCCTCTTCCTCCTGTGTGACCTTGTCGTGACCTTTTGGTGAAGACGCAGGCCCTTACCTGGTCCCGTGCAGCTGACGAGGCCGATCATGTCTACGCCAGCCTTTCACGCCCCGAGGGGCCTTGTAGGGACGATGGGGAACCGTGTGGGAGGTGCAGACAGCAGGGAATGGCGGGGCCTGTGGCAAAGGCTCGGGCTGGTTGGCACCCAGAGGGAGGGGACGGCCCAGCTGAGGCAGAGAGGAAAGGAGAGAGCAGAAGCCAGACGGAGGACCTGCAGGGGAAGGCCGAGGTCGCTTTGCTGGTGGCATGCTAAATAAGCAAACGGCCTTGGAGAGGCCTCCCCGCGCCCTCTTACCCGGAATGAATGGTCCTTCACCTCCACCACTTTCTCCTTGCGCTAGATCTCTCGTGATATGCCCCACGAGGTAGGAGTCCTTTGAGAAGCGGCTGAAATCTCGATGCCCTGTGATGCCAGATGCTCTCCGGGCACCTGTCAAGCGCCGGATGCGACACGGTGACGCTGGCCCGGCTCTGTGCTGGGAGCAGGGCCCACACAGCACATTGTAGGCGTTCAGCAAACGCTTGCTGGGGGCCTGAGCGGCCTCCCCCTGTGCTGTGAGGCCAGCCGGGGCGGGGGAGCAGGCGTCGTGCGAAGGACAGAATGGCTTTTGATAGGACATTGATAATTCATTCTGGCCTGGGATGAAAATACAGACAGTTAATTTACACATTTTGGCACTAGCTGCATGAGGGGGGGGCCCTTGAAATCCTTGGCAGCTTCCAGGCCACACCCGAGGGCTGCAGGGAGCCCGGCGGGTTCGGCTGGGCTGCTGGCGGGCTCCCCTGGCTGCTGGCCCTTTCTCTGTGGCCCCCTGCCCCGTGCTCCTTGCCATGGACAGTGGGGACCCGGGAGGCTAGTCAAGGGGCCGAGGCCCTGTGGTCCCTAAACCCCAGCTGTCTCCACTGGCGCCTTCCGGGGAGACTGGAGAATCTGGAGAGTCCTTAGAAGGCGCACAACGTGACTCGAATCCTTGCAGCCTGGTTCCAAGAGCCGTGTGGCTCACCTGGAACTGTCAGGCCCATCTCCTGGGAGCAAACTGTGGACACAGAACAACTGGAACGCGGCCACTTGCAGACAAGGCTACGGGCCCGCGAAGGCCGCATCCCTCTGTGCCCGGAGCCCGGGGTCTTGGAGGTGCTTTGACGGGAACGTAATTTTTCCAGCTGCGCTGTTGGTGGGAAAAGCCCGAGGCCTGGGTTCCCGAGGCCCTGTGACCTGCGTGAGCCTGGGCCTCTCGGTGCCGGCCGTGCCCCCTCTGTGAATGGAGCCGCTGGGGACTTCGCGGATCCTGGTCACGAGTTCCCACCTACGTCCCGACAGTTCCACGGCCAGTGTCCTGGAGGGGAGACGGGGTGGAGGCTGGGGGTCTGCGGCACCCCCCGCCCCCCTTAAATAGGCCTGGGGTTTAGAACAGTGTTAGATTCATGGAAAAACCGAGAAGCTGGTAGCGTCCCAGCCCCCGGCCCAGTGCCCAGTTTCCCCTTGGTGCTGGCGTCTCCCAGCCTGGGCACTGGTACGGCTCGGCCGGCGTGGCTGCACCGTCACCGAGGGCTGTGCTGTGCTCACATTCCGGGGTTTCCCCTCACGTCCTTCTCTGTCCCCGGACCCCATCAGGACACCTGCTCATCAGGCACCCCTGGGCGTCTCTGGGCCGGCACAGTTGGCACCTCCCTTTTTACTGTTTTAAGGACAGGACCCCCCTGGAGACGGCGACCCCGGGCTTCCCCCCTGCGTGGCCCCCATGCTGGCCGGTGTGGGGGAAGCCACGCCGGACCCTGGGGTGCAGGCGCGCCCTTCCCCACCGTCCTTCCCACGCAGCGGCACCGCCTCCTTCTCCATTTCAGCCCGGCCTCCGCGTTGTGGTCATGGAGCATCTGTTCTGGGGAAGATGCAGATCTGACCCTACCTTTGGGTGGGAAAAAGTCCACGCAGTGACTGGTGTGCATAGGCCCCTGACGGGCCGGGACTGAGCAGGGATCGAGATGAAGCCACTTGGGGGTACCATCTGGCCCTGAGGCTCTCTGCCCTCCATGTCCACGGTCCCAGCATGCCCCTCTTCTGTCAGACTCAGAACAACCTTTCTTAATGCTCAGTGCTGTCAGATCTTTCCAGAAACACCCACCTAACCATCAACATGCCTGGATTTGTAGTTTGTCCTGTCATTTGTGTAGCTGCTCGAGGCCATCCTCATGCAGGCCCGTGGCTGCTGCGGTGCCGACAATCGTCCCTGACATCCCAGCTCCCCCTCCTGTGGGATTTCAGTAGAGGTGCCAGCAGAGAGCCACTTTCTGGACCTTTGGGGGGACAGAGCAACATCCTGGGAGACAGTAGAGAAAATGCCAGGGCCACAAGGTAGCCAGAGCTTCCCAGGCTTCCCAGGGCGGGAAGCAGGTGAGGGCTGATCCAGCAAAGGAGAGAGTCACGCTGCTTCGTGCACGGGGGCTGTGCTTGCTCTTACTACCCGAGCGACTAAGTCATCGCTTCTGAGATAAGCGTGTGTATTGAGAAATGATTGCCGTGCTGTAAGAGATACAGTTTTTGTTCCCCTTCCTGTTAAAATGGCCATTAATCAGGGAACCTGTCGGCCCTCTGCAGGTAATGGCTGCTGTCACCTCACCCCCATTAAGCGAGCCGGGAGTTTGATGGACGGGGAAGGCCCAGAGCCTGGAGCCCATGAGCCGGGAACGCCGGGCGGGCGTGGGCTTCCCCGGCGCGGCTCAGACGCTAATCAGACCGTCCAGGTTCTCAGCCGCCTCCAGCACTGTGTGTAGCTGATCACTCTGACCCTGAGTTTCTTCCTCGGACAAGGGGCACCGTAACACCCACCTCCTTGGGCGGCTGAGGGTTCGGTGAGGCGGTGGAGTAACTGCAGGCCAGTGCCAGGCTCGTGGTCAGGGCTTAGCTGGTCAGGGTCGGGATCGCGGCCGGGGCTCAGGGCTCAGGACTCAGGCCGGGGATCAGGGCTTGGGCTCACCTGACTGTTCTTTCGTTCAGGGGGTCTCCCGGGGGCTGGGATGCTCCGAGCGATGCTTGTGGCTGGGGCTCCGCTGCTCTGCCAGGTTGCCTGGGCCGGGGGGTGGGTTCCGGCCTCCCGGGGCTGTGCTGGAGGACTGCCACCGTCCGGGACCCGGCGTCCCCGGCTGCAGGACGGGCTGGGGGAAAACAGAATCCGCGCCCTGCGTCTCGGTAACTTTTGAAGGTCTGAGAGGGGAGGCACTTCACTCCCCAGTAAAAATGCAGAGACCCCCCCCCCAGCCCTGAGAACGGGCTCAGGGTCAGACGGTCTGGAGCCACCTCTCACCGCCGGGTCCTGGCAAGTCAGGTCGCACGTCGGGGCCTCAGTTTCCTCCTCCGGAAAGTGGGGAAGATGGTCCTGACCTCACAGATTGTGCTGGAGCCAGACCAGACGTGCCCAGACAGGAGCTGACTCACGCAGAGACAGGCGGGGATGGGGTGGGGCCCACGGACCCAGTCGGGGAGCAGGCTGTGTAGACGCCTGCTGTCTGGCCCCTTGGTTCGCTGTCTTCCTTGCCAGGAAGAGGGAAGGGAAAAGGGTGAAGGGGGACTTTCCGAGAGGGCGAAGTCTCCACACAGAACTGGGGCTCCCTCCCGCCGGCCCAGGGCTGTTCCAGGGCCTGGGCGAGGAGCCGCCCTGGGGTTCCTGTACCTCGGAGGCAGTGACTCAGGCTGCTGGGCTGCAGACCTGCATCCCGGTGCGTGGCCTCGCCTCGGATCAACGGGGCGCCATGTCGCTGCTTGTCTGGGTCTGAGGTGCCCCCTGCGTTGCGACACACCTTCACCCCCCCTTACCTGCTGGATGGGGGCGGCCTGTGACCCCTCTGCTGCCCGTGACAACAGGGAGCTCCCGGGGTGGGGGAGTCTGCATTCGCAGACGGTGAGTGGCCGGGGCGGCCTGCCCAGCCTGCTCCTGAAGCTGCCGCCATGGTTGTGGTTGGATGGGCTTCCTGGCCCCGGGGGTTCAGGCCTCGCTTAGCAACCCCGCTCTTGGGCCCGGGGGTGGGGTGGGCGGATTGTGATCCCGCCCTGCTGCAGCATGCTGGCCTCAGATCCAGGGCGGGGCAGGGCCGGGTGGGGGAGATCTGGGTCCCGCGACCGGATGGACTGGCTGGGCTCACCTCTGCTCACCCCGCAGTGGCCGTGCACCCCCGAGCCTCGGCTACTCCTCCGTGAAATGGGAGGGTCAGCAGGAGTGTCTCTCGGGCGGGCTCGTGGGTTGAGGGAATAAACTGAAACGAGCCTGGTGAAGATTTGGCTGGGGTGGGGGTGTCTCGACAGACATTGGCTGCAGTGCCCAGTGAGGCCAGTCGGAGCAGGGCCCCTGAGTTCCAGGTGGCACCCCTGCCCCCCAGACTGGCCCTGCCTGGAAGTTACCGGGCGGCCTTGGCAGGTCACTCTCGTCTCCATGGCTGGGTTTTAGGGTTCCCATCTGCAGCAAGTTGAAGGATCTGGACCAGAGCGCCACTACGGTCCTTCTGCTGTAGGGATTGTACGTTTCTCTGGCTGGTTCTTGCAAACCTCCCTGGTCGGGGACAGCTCAAGTTCAGGTTTCAGCTCCCAGTCCCGTGGCCGTGGAGCGCCTGTCCCGATGTCAGCGCTCGGGGGTAGTAGACGGCCGGTGTTCAGGGCCTCCTGAGACCTTCTTGGGGTGGACGCAGCTTCGTCCCGCCTGCCGCGGCGTTTTGATGGGCGAGCTTCGTGGAGCACGTGGGAGAGGCCTCGGAGGCTGGCTGTGTCGTGCCTCCGCTGTGGTCACAGGTTCGTCCGAGCGGCCGCTACAGCGAGTCCAGCACACAGTAGGCGCTTCACCGAGGAGGCCTGTAGGGTCGTGCATTCTCCCCTCCACCCCCATCGCCTCCCCGTGCGAGCGTGGACTCTGTTGCTGGGCCTCCGCGGTGGCTCCAGACGCTCTGTTGGCACCTGATCGTGTTCCCTGGGGTCACCTGGATCCGGCCTTCCTTCTGCGCCGTCTCCTGTCTTGGGCTCAGTGTGATCAGCTGGTTTCTGAGGCCCCGGGCCACGTGCAGTCCGCCTCCCTGAGCCCCTGGTCCTGGGCAGTTCATAGCCGTGACATCACCGGGGGCTTCTGCCTGTGACATCCCTTCGAGGGGCTCACCGGGCAGTTTGGGTCTGCCCTGCGCACCCAGCCCGGAACTCTCAGACGTGGTCTGAGCCGGGGGAACAGCAGGCCAGTCATAGCCTTTCATTCCCAGGAGGAAACTGAGGCCTGGGGTGGGGGAGGCGGACACCCAGAGCCAGGGCCCAGCCTGTGCTCCCCGACCACCCTGCCGAGCCTCCCGCTGAGCCACCCCACCGTGGGCTCAGAGGCGCCGGCAGCAGAGTCCGAGGCTCGTGGAGGGAAGTGGGACCAGGGCTGTCCTCTGGCCCTGGGGAGGTGGCTGGGACAGACGCTCAGCGTTCCTGCTTTTTTTGTCTTTTTAGGGCCTCACCTGCGGCATATGGAAGTTTCCGGGCTAGGGGTCGAATGGGAGCTGCAGCTGCCAGCCTACACCACAGCCACAGCAACACGGAATCTGAGCCGCATCTGAGACCTACACCACAGCTCACGGCAATGCCGAGCGAGGCCAGAGACTGAACCTGTGTCCTCATGGATGCTAGTCGGGTTCGTTACCTCTGAGCCACGACGGGAGCTCCCTCAGCGTTCTTGCTTTTGTGGGCTTTCCTGTGTGTTTTAGGGGCCGGGCTCAGGCACGGTCCCCGCTCCCAACCGTGAGACCTTGGTCACGTCACCATATCTCTCTGAGCCCCAGTTTTCTCAGCTGGCAGAGAGCAGCGCTGCCCCCGGTGGGGGTGGCTGTGGACACGGCGGGGCCTGAGCCTGGAGGGAGCCCAGGGCGGGTCGGGCACTGGCCCCACTGGAGGTACTCTGGGGGCAGAGCGGTGTGAGGCCAGCGTCCAGGGTCTGGGAGGGACCTGGGCTCAGGGGTCCCTTGGCATTGGCGTTCACTCACTTGTCTGTCCACGTCACAGACTTCAGCACCCACTGGGCACGAGGCATGAGGATTCGGTTGGCTGGCCCCCCAGGGCGTGGGGTGGTCTCTTCACCCTGCATTTGAGGGTCTTGACCTGGACCCACTGAGCGAGAGTCGCAGCAGGATTTCAGGCATCGTTTCAAATCACACGGATCGCTCCCTTCAAGGGCAGAAAAGAAAGAAGCCAATTTGGAGCTGTCTGTAGACTTTTCTAGCCCATCTTTCTCCTTCCTCCTAAATTGCTTTTAAGCTCCGACCCTCTGAGATCAACCAGACCCTCCCTCTGAGCACTGGCCCTCCAGTGTCATCACAGGTCACCTGGCTCGGCGAGTGGCATTTTTTGTTTTGCGGCTTGGCTGTCTTGGGGCCCAGGGTCCGGCTCCCTGCTGCCTTCCCGCATCCTCCTGGCTCCCTTGAGGGAAAACCCCATCTGTCAGGGACCTTGACGCCGCGGTGCAGAAGGCGCTGACTGAGAGGTGGCCTGTTCTTCCGCTTGCTTTTGTTCCCCCGCCTCCTGGGGGCAGAGCTGGAACACAGCGGTGCTTGCACGTGATCCCGAGGAGTCACGCCTCGGGGGGCCGCTTGTCCTGCGAAGGCAACAGCAGGAGTTTTTGTGACCTTGCCCTCCCCGTGAAAAGAGAAAAAATGGACGGGCGATGCAGGCCCAGCTGGAGAAAGCCACTTATAATGACTTGCTTCTCGGTATGCCGTGCTGTGGGCTGTAGATTTCCCTGGCTGACAGGGGTTTCCGGGGCAACATATGGAAATGAGCTTGATGGGCTGGCCTCTTTGGCCCCGAGGAGCTGCCTGCGCGTGTGTACGCGGACGCGTGGTCCCGGCCGATAAGGGGCTCCCGCTCCGCACCGTTCCTGCTTCATGATTCCTAATGAGCCCTTTTGTTGCCCGTCGCAGGCTTCTGTTTGGTGTCGCTGCAAGTGATGGAAGCACAGGCTTGGCTGACACAGACCTGGGTCACTTCCTGGGTCAGCCACTTATTGCTGGGGGACCTGGGGCTGGGTCCTTGTTTGCTCTGGTCCCCAGAATCCTGTTCATCCTAGTGCGGGCACGTAGTAAGAGCTCGATAAACGGTAGCACACGTTCTCATAGTTGAGCGGTGGGGGTTGGGAGGCAGGTTCTCACTGGAACCTTCGCTGCTGATCCTGTCTGTCCACCTACCCTCTTAGCCGTGCGCTCACCGTCCGTCCACCCACACACCACCCATCCGCCGTTCACCCACCCATCTGCCTATTTATCTGTCCAACCATCTACCTGTTTGTCCATCCACCTGCTAATCCATCCATCCATCCGTCCGTCCATCCACCATTTGTCTGTCTGTCCACCACTCATGTCCCCAGACATTCTTTGACTTTTTTTTTTTTTTTTTTTTGGCTGTGCCCACCGCATACAGAAGTTCCTGAGCCAGGGATCAAACCCACATCACAGCTGTAACCCACAGCAGTGACAGCGCCGATCCTTAACTCACTGGGCCATGAGGGAACCCCTCTTTGAGCGTTCTGAAGGTCAGTCTGTGACTTCAGCCCGTATGATAAACTTGGTGAGTGAGCTGCAGTTCTTCTCATCTGTGAAATGCGAAGAGGCAGCTCGGAGCCTGGTTTTGAGGTCAGATGTGAGGCCAGCCCCAGAAGAGCCTGGGAGAGCTGAAATGGGACGTGACAGGTGTCGCTCGTCTGGGATGCCCGAGGCTCTCTGCGTGCCCACCCCTCGGGGAAAGGGGGAGTGTGGACCGCCCTCCCCACCCCACCCCAGGTACGACGCGGTGCGTACCGGGAGCTTCCCCTTGCAGAACCGCCGTTTGACCTTGTGCAGGTGCATGGTCTCTGGGCCTTGGATTCCTCTTTGTCTAACATGGGCATGATCCAGTCTGCCTGTCTGCTGGGAGGGAGCCTCCTGGAACTTGGGGGTGGTGCCTGGAACACAGTCTGATCCCCGGGAGCACAGGCACAGCTCTGGCACTAAGTAGGGCGTGTCACACGTTTATTAAGTCAGGGAAGCTGAAGTTGTTCAAGTCCTCTAGGCTGAAACAACAGTTTCAAGAAATAACACTCTCGGAGTTCCCGTCGTGGCTCAGTGGTTAACGAATCCAACTAGGAACCATGAGGTTGCGGGTTCGATCCCCGGCCTTGCTCAGTGGGTTAAGGATCTGGTGTTGCCGTGAGCTGTGGTGTAGGTTGCAGACGCGGCTCGGATCCCACGTTGCTGTGGCTGTGGCGAAGGCCGGCAGCTATAGCTCCTGTTAGACCCCTAGCCTGGGAACCTCCGCATGCCATGAGTACGGCCCCAGATAAGGCAAAAATTCCCCCCCAAAAAAAAAAGAAACTCTCTTCTGAGATGGTCTGCCCCGTCCCGTCCCTTCCCTTCCCATCCCATCCCGCATGCCCCCCCAATACCTGCTCTTCTGGGGGCACCTTCTGAGGAGGGGTCCCTGGAGTCTGTCTACACAGACCTGTGCCCCAGGGCAGTCTGTGCCCCAGGGCAGGCTCTCGGTCGTGGGGCTGGGCAGGCTGTGCTGGCCGAGAGCCGCGTCCAGCCTGTGAGGAATGAAGTGGAAAGAGGACCTTCGGCCACGCTGGGGGGAGTTTGCCCCAGACGAGGAAGGAGGGGCCCTGACCGTGGACGAGACAGCTGAGTGTGAGGAGCAGCTGGGTGCTCTGCTGGCTCCCGAGCCTCCTGGCAGCTGCTCCAGGCTCCAGGCTGGGCCTGGCCCTCTGCGTTCTAAAGCTCCGCCCCCCGTGCATGCGAGGATGCTGATTGGCCACTGGTGTCTGGGACTCTCCCTCTGAATGGCGGCCAGGTGTGGAGCCCAAGGGACCAGAGGAGGCCAGGCTGGGCGGGGCCAGAGCGGAGGTTGCCATCCAGGTTCAGACCCCAGACCCGGACTCCCACCTCTGTTCCTTCACCGAGTATCCGGGGAGCTGAAATATTAAAGGTCAAGGTCGAGGCAGGGGCTTGATGGCCGTGAACAGCACAGACAGTGCAGCTTTGGGGAGCTGGCCGTGCACATTTCTCCTCCTGGCAGGCCCCCCTGGGGACACACCTTTCTCCTGCGACTCCCCTGCCGGCCCCTCCCGCCTGTCCCTTCCTCGCCTTGCTTGCCCGGGGCCGCGGCTCTCCGGGCCCAGGTGGGAGCGGCTGTTGGGTGGCCGAGCTGCCTGTGTGTGGAGGGACGGGGGAGGGGGAGGGAGGGCAGCAGGGAAGGGGGCGGAGCAGGTGTGCGCTTTTCATTCATTCTCGGGTGCAGACAAGAAGTGGAGATAAAAGTTGGGGAGATGTCATCCTTTGACATTTACGTTTCAGAGGAGTGGCCTGGACTGCGGGCCGCGAGGTTTTTGATCATCACGGGAGAGGGCTGCCTCCACGGGGGCGCCCAGCTCCTCGGTCCCGGAGTGGGGGGCCCTGGGGAGCCGCCAAAAGGCTTTGTGCCCCCTGCAGGGAGAGGCGCCTGCTCCTTAGCGTTTCATGCAGGGCCACTGCCCCGTCTGACGCCATGGCTCTCGGGGGCCCAGGTCTGCCAGGAGCCCCTGCCCTGGGCCTCGGGTCACCGGAGCGAGGTTCCCTGTGCTGGGACCCAAGATTGCTCTTCCTGCCCAGATGCCGGGCGGGAAGTGGGCAGCCCAGGCAGAGCGATGGGCAGGCGCCTCGAGCACAGCCGGGGCGGTGAACCCTGTCTGAGGAGCTGCCCCCAGACTGGCGACGGGAGCCCAAAGCAGAGCCCTTCACAGCCTGCTAGTGACAGGTTCCAGCCTGGAGCAGAGGGCCTGAGAGCTCAGGGCTGGGGCTGTGGTCACCGCAGCTGGAGAAGCTATTCTGTCCCCTGATACCCAGGGGACACAGGGACCAGCTCTCGGCCTCGGCTCCCTCCCTGTCCTGGCCTCCACATGTGCCAGAACTTTGTCCTTTTTGCCACTAACTCCAGGTTGGCAAACAGGTTCCATCTGCGAGGCCACTGCTGCCCTCTGGCTGGTGCCTGTGCGGACTCTGCAGGAAGGAGTCTAAGCCTGCGTCTGGCTCCGTGAGGAGGACTGGGGCAGCTGATGAGCAGCGTCTGTGTGGGGGACATGGGGAGGGGAGGCTTGTTTGCCCTCGAATCCAGACCCTGCAGCCCTAACGTTTCTAGCATCCTATCTCGTAACTCCACGGACGGGAAGCGTTCTTGCTTTAATTTTCCTCCTTCCTAAGTATTTAGAGCCCTCCAAAGGCGAGAGCCACAGCAGAAGCCAAGGCGCTCATTTTTGGTGAAAGGCCTCTTGTCGTCCACGAGTGTGGGGGCTCTGGCTGGGCCAGTGGCACAGAAAGCTGGTTGAGTCCCGTCTGAGGGACACAGAAGATCCCTGTCGCCCCTCGGATTCCTGACTTCCGTGAGTCCTGGGGCCTGAAACAGAAGCCCTCCCGGAAGAGAGCACAGCGCTCGGCTTGTTGGCCAAAGTGGCCCCCTCGCCGGCCAAGAAAGGGCCCTTCTGTATGTACCGTTCGGGGGTTTCACCCCCCCTTTTAGAAAACTGCTCTTAGAAGGCGAGCAGCCTGAAAGGAAGTCTGAGGCCTGTGTCCGGATGGGGCTTTGGGCAGGTGACCGCGCTCGGCCTTCCCGCCTCCCCGGCGGTCCAGGGCTGGCCTGGCCTCGAGGGGCGAGGCTTTGCCGGACGATGCGCGTGGAAGGCCCATCGGGCCAGTTTCTGGGACAGCCAGCGCCCCGCGGAGGGCGTCTGCGGATAGAGCGAGTGGTCCTCCCTGGCTGCGTGCACGGCCCCGTCCTCAGACACACGCACACACGCGGTGCACACACTTCAGCTCCTGGGCATGCCTACCCACGTGCACACTCACAGCCACTCTCAAAGTCGAGGCTGGCCTCGCTCTGCCTCCGCCGTGCGTGGTGTCTGGCACGCCGGGCGCCCGCTCCGTCCTGCAGGGAGTGGTGTGCGCAGCGTCCTGACACGCTCGTGTGAGTTACGCTCTGTGCTGGGGTTGGCCGCCGCCCTCTCCTCGCCTCAGTCTCCCGTAACTGTCCCTGGGGCCTCACCCCTGCTTACCACCTGTCTGACTCCAGCGGCTGCACTGAGGCTTCTGAGGCTGGCACATGGGTGGGTCCCGTGTGACTGGAGGAGGCTGGACTCAGGGCAGGGCTGCCCTGGGGCAGGGGCAGCAGAGGAGAGAGCGGCCACTGCTCAGGACTCTCATTTTGAGAAATCCGTCTGAGGAGAGCCTGCTGACGTCCCCTCTTGCCGTCGGAACCTGGGGCTCCACCCGGACCCCCGGGGAGCTGGGCGTCTGTTAAATGGTCCTACATACGGAGAGGCCGGAAGGAAAGCGGGCGCTCCGCCCTGTTGTTTGCCTCTACACTGCGCCCCGGGCTGCTGTGTGACTTTGGGCAAGTCACTTGACCTCTCTGGGCCTCTGTTTCCGCATCCCCGAAGTGGGGCAGGGCCAACTGGGAACAGGGGTTGTTATTAACCATATGGGAACTACCAGAACAGCAGCCTGGGGCGAGCACTTGGAAGGCGTGACGTCTGCGGAGGCTCCCGTGGTCCCGATGCGGCAGACCCTTTCCTGGGTGAGGGTGAGGCTCATGGAGAGGTTCTTAGCGGGTGCCGGGGGACGGCAGACGGGGGCTGGACGCCCAGCCCTGCTCCTCTCCGGGGCGCTGCACCAGCCGTGTGACAGCCCTCAGCAAATATTAGTGCGCCAAAGTGACACACTCTGCAGGACAAACACAGAATAGGTATTTAGCCTAAAAAATCTGATGCTTTCTGTTTTATTAATTTTTTTAAACCAAGATGAAATGTGTTTCGCGGACAGCTCTCACCGTCTGCAGACCACTTCATTGCAGTTTCATGATGACTTTCGTCTTCTCATGAAATCACAGAAGCGTCTCTTTGTCTCCCCCCAGGTCATCTCCGCCGTGTCAAGGCTCTCCCTGCACAACTTGGCCCAGAACAAAGGGATCAGGTGAGTTCTGCGCAGCGCGCTGCTGGGCGCCGGCCCTTTCATCTCCATCCGCCACGCACGTGCCCTGTCACACACGCTGGGGTTTTGAGCAGTACCCTCTGCCGGTGCCTGTATCGTGAACCGCCGGTGCGTTGGCGGCGTCTGGAAGGGGTGGGGGGGAGGGAGAGCCTCCAGCTTCGCGCCGGGGAAAGTCTTGCAGGCCCGTTACCGATGGCTCAAAATCTCTTTCCATTTACATAGTAAGATCAGCAAATTAATCCTTTCACAGATCACTGCCCACCTAAATGCACTATCCATGCATCAGAAGCAGGCTTTGCCTCGAGTGAGGTGGCCGTGTTTGTTTGCCATGAACGGGCTGAGCAAGGGGACCCGCTGGCTTGGGGCCGAGGGCCTCCCGGCAGGAGTCTCTCCAGCTCTCAGTTTAATTCTCTCCGAATTGCAGAGTTCAGCCTCGGAGAATCCTGTGGCCCCGCGGTCTGGCCTTTCGTCCCTGACCCACGGATGCGGCGTGCGGGCCCTGGGGGCAGAGGAGAGGGCCACAACTGTTGAGGATCGGTCACACGGACGCAGACCTGGGGCCAGGGGGAACACGTTCCTGACCGAGTGGGGACAAGCACTGGGGCTGCTTCCTTCATGTCCCGGGGGACGCAGGCCGGCAGGGGAGGACGCAGGCCGGCAGGGGGGGAATAGGAGGCCTGAGAAGGCAGAGACGCCGCCTCCCGAGGGTGAAGTGGATGGGGTCCCACCTGGGTGGGTACAGGTGACATTGTGAGGGTGCTTGAACTACGGAGGGGGCTTCACCCTGGTGTCATGGGGGGCGCTGTACATCCACGGGCTGGGGGCGGGTCCCAGGACCAGGGTGCTTAGCGCACGTGAGCCAGCACAGCTGTCCCTTCGTGGGGCTGTTTGCCCAGGTCCTGAGAGTCACCAGAACAGGTGTAAACATTAGGGGACCTCTTTTTCTGTTGGGTTCTCAAAGATCTTAGAAATGTCATTGAAGTGAGGGTTTTTAAAAATAATATTGGATGAAGGATAGGCTGTTTAAAAGTGTTTAAAGACTGCTATTAGAATCATATTCGAGAATATTTATACACGTTTAGGGTATAAAGATTCACAGCAGGATGAAACCCCCGGACCCCACCACCCAGCCTGCGTTCTAGAACCTTGCTTTACCTGTGAGGCCCCTGGTTTTCAGTGCAGCTTTTGTGAGGTCCGTAATCGTTTAAAAGTGTTCAGTTAGGAGTTCTCCTGTGGCACCGTCGGTTAAGGATCCAGCATTGTCACCGCAGCGGCTGCTGTGACTCGGGTTCGATCCCTGGCCTGGGAATTTCCGCGTGCTGAAGGTGTGGCCAAAAAAAAAAATCCAAAAATGTTCAGTGAAGAAAGGTGTGTGGTTTCTGGATACGAACACGGTAGATGAGCTTTGGTATCTTTGTTTTTCCCAGAAACGGCTGTCGGTTTTTTCTCCCGCCGGCCCGGGACGACAGGCGGTCTGGGTGTGCTTCCCAGCCCGTTGTGGCACCTTCTCTACCTGTGCGCACACCTGCACGGACACGTGGGCAGGGAGGAAGTTCGTAGGAAACAGTCACTTGATCTGCTCTGCCACTTAACGCGAGAGCCATGGTCCTTCTCTACGTCCGTTAAACACCCTCCCAGATGGGGAGCCCAGCGGTGTCCCTGGGCAGACGAGGCAGCTGGCTCTGCTGGGATGCAGCCCTGCCGTGGCAGCCTCGGTGCAGGCTCTCAACGCCTGCCTTGTCCTGCGGGGCCCCTGCCTTGTCCCTGCGAGAGCCTGGGTCTCAGGGTGGGGGGACCAGGCGACGGGACCTGCTGGTGAGAGGGGGCGCATCCTGTTCTGGTGCCCTCCCTCCTGGCCTTCCCGCCGTCCCTGTCCCTCCGTCCCCCCTGGAACCCTCCGTGCCCGCAGCCCCCGTGCGCCCTGCCCCGGCAGCGGGAGGGCAGAGGCGGCACCGCCGGCCTGCTCGCTGAGGCTACCCCTCTTTTCCTCTCTGTTCTGGGGCCGCCTATGGGTGCAGTGGTCCCCCAGACAGAGAATGAAGACGCCAGCCCTGAAGGTGGCGCCCCTGGGAGGCGGTGAGCGGAGAGGGTGTGATGCGGGAGACAGGCATGACACGCGGCCTGTCGGCGGGGCTCCTGGCGGGGCGTGTGGGGCTGGGGAAACCCAGCGGGCTCGTCAGGACTGAGTCAGATGATGCGTGTGGAGCCCTTAGGCAGCGCTGGCCCACGGCGGGCCCTGTACCTATTATATGTTTTCATAACGCAACAGGGGGTGTAGGGGCCCCCAGACCGCCCTCAGTTTCCACAGTTCTCTGGGACTCGGAGCTCGCACATCTGCACTCACGGTGTGGGGTGCTTACTGTGAGGGGATAGGCTTGGGTCAGCAAATGTGAGAGGCACGGGGACCCGGGTCTGGGACAGGCCAGGCTGGAGCGACAGGTCTCCTCTCCTCGTGGGGTCGTGTGGACGGCGCTCAGTTCCCCCCAAACCACGTGTGTTGCCACGTGCGGGGTGGCCGACCAGGGAAGCCCCCCGAGCGTCGGTGTCCAGGTCTTGCTGGGGCCTGGCTGACGGCCCACGTGGGTGACCTTGACCTCCAGCCCCTCCAGGTCGAGCTGATCCCGTGGGCGCCGAGGCCCCGAGGCCCCGTGAACCCTATTGTTAGCGCAGACCCTCTGGCCTGGCCCCGTGCCCCCGGCGAACGAAGATGCGTTTCTCGGCGGGGAGTCCCGGGCTCCAAGGCCCCTCCCAGGAGCGGGGCCAGGCCCGGACCCGACCTTTGTTGGACCTGCAGGTGTGGGCAGCCCAGGACCGCTGAGTTAACCCTTTCCTGCACGGGGGGGAACGAGGGAGGTGTCTGCAGACGAAAGGAGGGCGCGAGGCCTCCAGGCAGGAGCAGCGCCATGGTGGGAAGACCTGCAGCCGCGCTTTGTTCTGACCCTTAGCGCCCGGCGTCCCCTGTGCTCCGTCCTCACCCTGTGCTTCTCCCTCCTTGTCTGAGCCCCGGTCCAGAACGTTCCCGGGATCCTTTCCCCCGACAGTCCCCCAGGACAGGACTGCTGTCGCTTTGCATGGAGTCCCCACCGCAAGCCGGGAGATGGGCTCCGGCCGCCCCGTGAGCACAGTGCATCTGAGTAAGTCCTTGTCCCTGTGCAGGTGGAGATCCTCACAGGTGACGACTTCCGGAGCCGCCCGCACTGATGCGACACACGGTCGGGGCTCTTTGTGGAACCGCGTTTTACAGTGTTGCTAATCAGCCAAAGGTGTTCCTTTAGCCAAACTCTTCTTCTTTTGAAAATCCACAGGCCAAGCCTGCAGCCCCGAAGCAGCTCTTCCTCGTTTCTTCCATGGCTGGACACGAGCCCAACGTGCTGCTTTAAAAAAGTCATTTTCACAAGACTTGCTCTGTGCATAATGAGCTGATTTTGCACAGAAGCCCCTGTTATGCTTCTTAGAGGCTAATGAATAGGAGACTCAATCTAAGAGCCCCACCCTGGTGCCTGCCGGGGGGATCAGAGGTGACGTGGTGGGGGGCCGATCCATGGAGAGTCGTCCGGTTCAGTGTGGGGGGCATGCGGGTCCTTGTAGGAGCCAGAGCTGGCCCTCTAGATTGAGGGGTGTCCTGTTTGGTGGTCGTCAGGCCGTGAATGTCTGGGAAGGAGGAGATGGCAAGAGAAACTGTGGCTGAAACTGAAAGGGGAGGCCAGGAAGCCCCCAGGCCACAGAGTCTCGTCTGTCCGCCAACTTCTTTCTCAGGGAGCTTAGGCAGGGGTGGACACTCTGTCTCTTCTTCCGTAGGCTGGGAAGATTCCCCTACCTTGCAGGGCTGCTGTGAGCCTGCGAGTGCAGCCCCTGACACTGTGACGGCCCGGGGGCCGGACGCTCCTGGACCCCGCGTGATGGGGGAGAAGTTCTCTGCAGATCAGTTTGTACGGATATAACTCTCTGCTCAGTTACACTTGTAAGAGGGAGGCGGGAAGGTCCGGATCAGGAAGGAGCTGCGATGACGGTGTGGAGGCTGGAGCGATGGGGCCAGAAGCCAAGGAAGCGCAGGTCGTCTTAGGAGCTGTAAAAGGCGGGGATCAGGTGCCCCCTGGAGCTTCCAGACACCTTGATCTGAGTCCATAAGACCCATTGCAGAGCTGCAAGGTGACAGACCCGTGTTCGAGGTCTCTGTTCGCGGTGCTTGGTGACAGCAGCAGCAGGAGCCAATGCACGTGGCACTGCCCGGGGCCCTGGGATTGGGCGAGAGGACACTGGGGCCCCCGGGGGCCCTGGGATTGGGCCAGAGGACACTGGGGCCTCCGGTGCGCAGACGCCTCCACACACATCTCGCTGGGTCCTCGCTGGGCTAGGTGCTCCTGGGAGCCGGGCGGGGCCTGACTTTGATCCCCGAGTCCTGGCCCAGCCTCCCCCCACCCCCGTTCTGCTCACTGATGTTTTATTGAACTGAAGTAAAATTCACACAACATAAATGTAATCCCTTTAAAGCAGCTGGCAGCGCCAGTGGTGGTCCGGGTCCTCGCTGTGTAGAAGGTTCTAGAAGGGAGGGTGCTCCTTGCGGTAAGGGCAGGGCCAGGAGGAAGGAGCTCCTATTGGGAGGGGTTGGAGGAGGGCCTGAGGGCCGGGGAGAAGGGACACTCAGGCCTCATCGGTTCTGCTCCTTTGTCTTAAGGAGCTGATGTGACGGTCAAGGCTGGGGGCCGGCCAACCCTGGGGGCGAGAAGAGGGGTGGCTTCGTGCCTCAAAGGGGGTGCGTGTTGTGTGGGCTGCGCCTGGTTCCAGGGAGCGGAGGGGGAGGGCTGTGGCTCTCCGTGGCCCGTCCCTCCCCCTCTGGCCTCGCGGGTGTGTGTCACACAGAACCTGCCCACGGGGTCCACGAGGTCGTGTGGCGAGGCCAGGCAGGGCCCCCCGCCGAGGGCGGTGGTTACAGCCTGTGGATTCCTTTTCCAGTCTCCTTAACAGAGTGATGCGGCTGTCCCGCCGGCCGCAGGCACTCCTCTGGAGGGAATCCAACGTGGCGTTAACCCTCCCACCCTCTCTTGGCCGAGAACACGCTCCGCCAGCTCGCTGACACTGACCCAGGCTCCGGGGGAGGGGGCAGAGGGGAGGACCCAGCGCTGACCTTGGTGGCACTGAGGCCACGTCCTGTGCTCACCGGCCACCAGACGGAGCTCGCGGGCGGCGCCACGGAGCCTCTGAACCTCTCCGACCGTCCAGGGCCTGCGGCGTCCTCCCCCTGGACACAGGAGCGGCTGCCACCTGCAGCTGGGACGGGGCGCCGTCTGCGAGCAGGGCCGTCGAAGCACAGAGTGCAGGAGGCAGGTGCTGTGCTCGGCAGGCGGTGGCCGGCTGGCTCTGGCCGAGTCGCCACCACTGTCCTCCGCCTGGGTCCTCTCCACTGCCCCCCCCGAGGCAGAACTGGGGAGGGTCACCCCGTGGGCTTCTCTCTGCGCACGGGAGCCGGGGGGTGACGCCTTTGTTCAGAAATACATGAACTGGCTGGTTCGCGTGGGGCAGCGTGGCCGGGCGGGAGCGGCGGGCGGGCCGCTGGCAGGAGGGGCGCGAGCGGCCAGCTGGAGCCTCCGTGGTGGTGGCGGCGGGCGGGGTCCTTAATAAGACAACACGCAGCTGGATTCCTCTCTTTGCCGGCTCCCAGCTCTTTGTCGCCGTCAGCTGGACCTGCCCGGGCTGTCGGTGGCCCACAGAGACTCCGCGTCTGCTGAGCTAATGGCTTTTTGTCATTCTTTCCTCCCCCGCCCCCCCGCCCTCGCTCCCCCTCATCCACCCTCCCCCCTGCCTGCCCGTCCTTCTGCCCGTCCAGCTAACCAGCGGTCTGTCCGCCCACCCCTCCTCTGTCTACTTGCGCGTCCACCCAACTCTCTGTCCGTCTGTCCTTCCACCGGTCCACCCGCTGCTGTCCATCCTTCTTCCGACTGTCCCTCGGGTGGGGGTGGGACGGGGAAGTGACCCGGCGCCTGGGGCGCTGGCGGGATGCTGGGTCGGTTTCTGCACCCCAAGCCTCCATGGCCTCCTGGGTAAAGTGGGGCCCCCCTTAGCCCCTCCCTGGCTGTTGTCAGGATTCGCTGGATGCCCGTGAGCCCTCAGCACGGTGCTCGGCACATGCTGGGTCCAGCGCTGAGGGACAGACGGGGTGGGGGGTCACCTGTCTGGGTCTCAGCTTCCTCGTCCACCTGGGGGGGGTCTACCCGCCCTCGCCTGGGGGCTATGAGGGGCGAATTTCCGATTCTGAGCCCACAGTGGAGGGAGCGGGCAGTGCCTGAGCTGTTACGGGCCTGGCTCCAAGGGCACCTGTCTGCCCCCAAGCCCGGTGTTCCTCGGGCAGCTTGGATGCCCTCCTTCAGAATCCTGGTGCGACGTCGACCGGTCCTCACCACCAGGGGTCCCTGTGCCACGGCGAGAGGGTCCGTGCTGCTTGAGGGGGTTCCTGGCGGGTGAGATGCCTCGCGGGTCGAGAGCCGTCTGCGTGGGGCGGTGAGACCTGGCCCGTGGCACCGTGACCCCCAAGACTTCCAAGGCCCCCGGCTATTTCCAGCCTTTGTGTGGCTCCCACCCGGTCCTCCACCCCCTTTTATACACGGGGAGCCTAAGGCCTGGGGAGCATTGGCTTCCCGGGGTCCCGGGCAGGTGGGGGCTGGGCCCAGGGGGCTGTCTGTTCATTCATTCGTTCCTTTGCTCCTTCATTCATTCATTCTGTCGGTGCTGGGGGACGCCAGCCACTGGTCACTTGCAGGTGGGGAGGTGGACTCAGCCCTCGTCACAGGCAGGCGAAGGGCCACAGCCGTGCGCAGGGCCGGTGCGGGGAGAGTGGGGAATGCAGCCGGCCCCGAACCAGAGACGTGAGGTTAAGGGCCCGCCTGAAACATTTCCGCCGGGGTTATTTCAGCGGGTCTCTTAGCGCTGAGCCCCCTTCCTTTCTCTGCAAGGGAGGCTCACTCGTCCGGTGGGCAGAGCCGTGGGCCGCGGCGAGGGCCCAGGGCTGGTGCAGAGCACCGGGCACCGTTCTCAGAGCCAGGCCCGAGGACCCCGCCTCCCAGGCCTGGCTTCCCGCGGAGCCCCGGGTGAGGCGTGGGGCGGTGGCCGTAGCTGCAGGCTGAGTAGTGGCCCCAAGAAGAGACGCCCCTGTGAAGGTGAGCTTTTTTGGAAAAAGCCTCTGCCAGTGTAATTAATTAAAGATCTTGAGATAAGATCAGCCTGACTGTCCCCTTGGCCTTGAATCCAGTGGCGAGTGTCCTTGGAAGAGACACGGGGAGGGACGTGGAGATGAGGCGGAGACCGCAGTGAGGCCACCAAGCCCAGGGCCGCCCGGGGCCGCCAGGGGCTGGGGGAGTGGCCCTGCCCGCCCCCTGACTCAGGACCTCTGGCCTCTGGGACCGGGGAAACCCCCAGAACGTGGCTCGACACCGCACTTGTCCTTGGATGGGACTCAGCCACACTCTCACCTTGCTGCCCCGCCAAGGCTCACCTGGGGTGCCAGCTGGAACCACAGAGAACCGGTCCGTAGGTGCTTCTTTATGTGTGTGCAGCACAGAAAGAGTTCAGCAGGGGGGCAAAGTGGCAGAGAAGTGACTCCTCAGACCGGGGTGCTCGGGAGGCGGGCGGGCGGGCGGGCGAGGGCTGCTGCCCTGAGAGCCAGTGGGCAGCAGCTTTACCTTCAGAGGAAAAGCGGGCGTGAGGGGGGGGACCACCGCCCTCCTCATTCTCGAGTAGACCTCAGCCTCCATCAGCCGCGCCTCCTCCGCGTCGGGCAGGGACGTTTTCTCCTGCCTTCGTGGGCAAACGGGGGCGTCCTGGCGCAGAGAAGATAATAGAAAGGCGCTAACGTATTCCAGAGGGCGGTCAGTCATTTCAGGTTTCAGCATAATGTCACCCTTCCCTCTGTTTTTGTTTTTAGTGCATGTGCTAGGGATCATTAACTCACTGACCTGCTGGGCAGGACGCGGTCCCGTTCCACCAGTTTTATTGTCTGGGACGTGGCTCGTGCTTTTGTTGCAGGGTTCGGCTGTTAAGCAAGCCTGCTTTCTTGAGTGATCATTAACTCGCAGGGGTCTCCCACGCTTTTTATTTACTTACCATCCCCGCCTGGGATTAACCTGCTTTGTCCCTTTACTCTGACCTTATCACCGAGAGATTGGTCGTCTGTTGTTTCCAGCCCCCAGTTGGTGGTACCCGGCCTCTGGCAGCCCCAGGGCGCTCACGCAGGGGGCATGTGGGTTTTGCCATCAGCTCTGGGGCGGGGACCGGGCGGCGGGCCCTCGGCCGCCAGCATCCCTGATGTGTGAAGCTACTGTGGTGCTGTTCCTGAATGCTGACTGGCGCCCCTGAGCCCTGAGTGCCCAGGGGGAGGCTGGCAGCTGGCAGGGAGTTTTGGGGTTCAGAGACACCCCTATCCAGTTATCAGGGACAGGAGGGTAGGCCTGCAGGGACGGTGGTGTCCTCACTGGCGCGCGCCCTGTCCCAGCAGCGTTCAGAGCTCGGGCCTGTAAGGATGGCCCCGAATGCCGGAGCCACAGCCCCCTCCGCGCCGGCCCGGCCCTCTCGGGAGCGAAGACAGCTTTGCTCTGAACAAGCTAAACAATCAAAGCTGCCTCTTCAGCAAATACGGCCATTAAACATTTACCGGGCAGCTGTGTAGCATTCCCAGCTCGCTTGCAGAGACCGGGAAGGAAGCCTTGTCATGTTTTGCACTGGGATTTATCCACATGCAGAAGGGGATGTGAGGTCATTAAAAATGCTGCAGGGCAGAACGTGAAGTCCCGGTGCAGCTGGGGGCAGGGCGGGGGGCGGGGGAGGTGGCCCGGGAGGCTGGTTGCTGGCAGAGCCCCCAGCCCGGCTCTGGGGTCAGGACAGCTGTGCCCTCTGCAGCCCCCAGCTCTGCTCCCAGCTGTGGCCGGCGGGGAGGGACCAAGCCAGTGAGTCAGAGATGCTGGTCTTTGGTGATAAGGGGAGAGTTCCCTCCATGTCACCTGGGTCGTGCCCCTCGCTGTAGCTCTCCCCTGTTGTCAGGGTGGACGAGGCCCCTCCATGCCAACACGTAGCCCCTAGGGCTCGCCAGCTTGCAGCCGTGAACTTGCGTGTCAGCCGTGTTCGCCCGACGCCACCTGCCCCGCAGCCAGGCGGGCGGACGGCCTCCTGCTGGAGCAGAGTGGCCATTGTAGCCCAGGAGGTGGACCTGGCAACTCACACCCTGGCTCCTACAGCCTCTGCCCGTCGGCGAACCCAGGATGCCCGGCGGCCGGAATTCAACCTGCCCTGCTGCATGACGTGGGCGCTCGGCCAGGAGGACTGTCGCGGTCCCCGTTTTAAAGATGAGGAAGCTGGAGTTCCCGTCGTGGCTTGGTGGTTAACGAACCCGACTAGGAACCATGAGGTTGCGGGTTCGATCCCTGGCCTCGCTCAGTGGGTTAAGGATCCACCTTTGCCGTGAGCTGTGGTGTAGGTTACAGACGCGGCTCAGATCCCGTGTTGCTGTGGCTGTGGCGAAGGCCGGCGGCTACAGCTCCTGTTAGACCCCTAGCCTGGGAACCTCCATATGCCGCGGGTGCGACCCTAGAGAAGGCAAAAAAAAAAAAAAAAAAAGATGAGGAAGCTGAGTCTTGAGAGGCTGAGGGACTGGCCTGAGGTCAGGCTCTGAGGCAGTTGGGGGTGGGGGACTCAGACGCGGCCCCGCCAGGCTGCCTCGCAGGGACTGCCGCGCCGTCCAGCCCTCTGCTGCTGGGCCTGCCCGCTGTCCCCCTCCCCTCTGGCTCCACGCTCAGGCCGGGGCCCCCCTGCCGGTCCCCGCCACTGCATAGGCTCACTTTCAGGCGACACGTAGCGGTGTTCTGCCAGGGGAGAAAGGACTTGGAGTTACTTCTCTGGCTTCCTTTGTCATTCCCTGTTTATCATCTTTCCTTCTTTCATTCTTGTTTATTCATTTATGTAATGTCTGACTCTCACCAGCCTGCCCGTCAGCCCCCAGACTGGAACCTTCTGGCTCCCAGGACCCAGGGAAAGCCCCGCTGTCCCCCCGTCCCGCCCCTGCGGCCCCGGTAGGCCGTGACCACCGGCCTGAACTTGAGGTCTGCCTGCTCCCTGCGCTTGCAGAATTAGCCTTATTGCATTTCATGTAGTTTTGTTTAGTCTCTGTTGTTTCAGATGCTTAGTAAAGAGAGTCGCCAGGCGTAAGCCGACTCCTGGGACTTGCCGGTTTCACCGAGGTCACGGGATCAGTCAGGTCGTGGGATGTGGGTCTGTGTCCTGTGCGGCACAGCTGTCCCTCCTCCTGTCCCTCTCGTCTGGTCAACCCCCCCCATCGTAGCAGCAGTGATGTGCGTGGGGTTGTGCCCTTCCCGCTGGTCCGCTCACAGAACCCGGGCCCAGGTGGTAGTGGCTTGGCCTGATGGTCCCGGGCCGGACCCACCTCTGGGCAGCAGGTAGGCGATGAAGGGCTGGCCGGAGCCCCCCTCCCCGAGGACCTGCTTCTCTGAGCCGAGTCTTCAGACTTCCGTCCGCTTCCACCTGGAGGGCCATCCCGCCGGGCTCTGCCAGAGGGAGCACCGTGATCGGCTAGTGATGCCTGCCCCGGCCAGAGGCGGGGAGGGCGGGGATGTGTGCAGGCCAGCTGGGTTTGCCCTGTCTGTCACACTGGATCCCGCGAGCGGAGGGACCCAGGCCCTGGGGACCCGCGTAGGCCTTCTTAGGACGTGGAAGGGCCAGGGCTGACCCTGCCTTTCGCAGCAGACAGGCAGGAAGTCAGGGGATGGGAGGGGGGCATCGCCAGGTCTGACACCCCAGCCCCCAGCCACCGTCTGTTCTCGAAGGTGGGAGAACATGGCTCAGAGAAGGGAGGGGTCTCTCCTGAGGTCACACAGTGGCTTGGTTCTCTTTCTCAGAACAGCCCCCCGCCCCCAGGTGCCCCCGGATCCCTGAGGTCGCTCCCCACCTAGTCCCCCAGCTTCCGTGAATTTACCAGGAGGATCCGCTTCTCTGACACGTCACCGTGCTTTCGCCGCGTGGTCTCTGCGGGCCACCGTCTGGAGCCGGCACCGTGGCTCGGTCGCCCCCGCCGTGGCCACTGTCTGGCTCTCTCCCTTCTGACTCTCACCGCTGTGCCCGGACGTGAAGCCAGGCGGCCGCTGTCCCCGTGCCCGGTGCAGCCGGGGCCGTGTCTGCCCAGCAGGGGGAGGGTCCGCACGAGGCTTGAGCTCTGCCATCACAGCACTTCCCCCGCCTTGAGGGGCCCTCGAGGAGCAAACAGCCTTGAACGTGGAGATGGAGAAAACACAAGAGTTTCTGGCTGCGGCCCGTCTGTTCTGAGATGTGGTTTTCCATCCACGCTCGGAGCTGCCCTGCTGGGGAGCAGTTTGGGGTATCAGAGGCATGGTCCGAGCACTGAGGGTGTTAAGCTGGGGACGAGAAGGCGGCCCCATCCCTGCCCCGATGGCTGACGGGCTCTGGGGCCTTGGGGAGAGCTGCCTGCCCCGCATCCATCCCTGGGCTACAGCCCATCTCAGCCCGGCCGCGCTCCCTGCCCAGCGCTCTGCTCTCGGGCGAGGTCCCCTTGGCCAAGGGGCTCTGGCCCACACACTTTGTTTTTGTTTGTTTCTTTTTATGGATGCACCTGTGGCATATGGAAGTTCCTAGGCTAGGGGTGGAATTGGAGCTGTAGCTGCAGGCCACAGCCACAGCCACAGCCACAGCCACAGCAACACCATATCTGAGCCGCATCTGTGACCTACACCACAGCTCACGGCAACGCCAGATCCTTAACCCACTGAGCCAGGCCAGGGATCGAGCATGCATACTCATGATACTAGTTGGGTCTTAACCCACTCACTGAGCCACAGCCGGAACTCCATGGCGCACACACTTTTTGTGTAGAGTGCGCTTTCTGCTGGTGAAAACGGGGTTGCGGGAGGCCTTGGCGTGCAGGCTGGGAAGAGAGGCTGTCTTTGGGCGGGGGAGGGGGCATGCATGCGGGCTCTGGCCCTGGGAAGCACCCCTGCCGGCCTGTGCGGCCTCTGTGCTGGTCTGTGGTGAGCTCGGTGACGCCTCCCGTTCCCTGATGGGCATTTCCAGGACGTTCCATCCCGGCAGGTCCCTGGCAGGTGGGTGTCCCTTGGGAAGAGGTCAAGATGGCATGGAAGGAAAACGGCGGAGGGCCGGCCTGGCTCGCAGGGAAGGCAGCCCTGCTGACACGCTGGCCTTTCTGCTCCAAACTGCTGCCTTTCCGAGAAGCATGCCGGAAGGTCAGAGCCACAGCCAGCGTCGCAGCTGCTGAGAGCTGCCTTCCTTTGTCAGCGGCCGCAGCTCCAGGCTCCCCCCACTCCCCACGGGATGGCAGGAAACAAAACACTCTTTTCTGCTCCGAGATCCGTATTGTCCTTTGCCTGGCTAGGGTTCTGGAAGCAAAGGCAGAGGCAGCCTGGCCGGGGGCTGGGGTGCCCTCGGGTCTCCCCCATCGCCTGGAGCCGGCCACACTTCCTGCCCTCCGGCACGCCTGCCGGGCCTGCCCCTGCGAGCGTCACAGGCAGACTGAAGTCCTCCGGCCTCGGCACTGGCTTTGGCTTAGGGTCCCGGCGGTGGCACGTGGGCTGGCCCATCGGCCGCTCTGTCCCTTGTCCCTGGTCCCTGTTGGACCCCCCCACCGGCCCCAGGCCCTTCGGCCGCCTCCCCTCTTCGTCGCAGCCACACGGAGCCCGCACATCCCCGGCTGCCCCCTCCAGCCCCTAAATCCTGACCCGTCCGCCGTCACCCCGTCCCCACCTCCTTCCGCGCCCGGCCCCGTGGGAAGCACGTCCCCACCGCCTCTCGTGAAGCTTCGCGGAAGGCCTGTGTGTGAGGTGGGTGGTTTATCTCCGTTTGATGGGTGCTTTACCTCGGGTCCCCCGGCAAACTGAGGGCTGAGGCAGCTGTGCCCCGATTCCAGCCCCGGTCGGTCTGCCGTGAGGCTGGAACTCTGAACTCAAATTAGACTTTGCTCTGCACACCAGCTCCCCTGCACCACCTGCAGGAAGCTCTCCGGGCTTCCCTTTTCTGCTCCTGCGTCTGTGCCTTGGGGGCCATGCCTGCATCCTTCAGCCCCATGCGGCCTTCGCCGTGGGGGGTGTGGGTGTGGGCCCAGCATCTCTGACAGCGCGTAGCTTGGGATGGGTGCGGGTAGGGTGGGGTGGCACGGCCTGGCACAGTCCCGGACGCGGTGGCCCATCCGCATGGGTGCACGGTGGGCTCTGGAGAGAAAGAACTTCCGTGGCTTGTTTGAACTGTCAGGCTGTTTAGCCGGAGCCGTTTTTAATCAGCGAGACCCAGTGCTTCAAGGCGTCCCGGCCAATTAGCAGGCGGCACCCAGGTGGCTCTTTGAATAATGAAACGGGCCTGTCAGAGCCTTCAGGCTGCGTTTGATGTGCCTTTAAAGTCTGCCCGGCTGCCGTTTTCCCCAAATGGTACCATGGGTGTTGCCCAGCGCCCCGGGCACTCCCTCCCCGCCGCCTGCCCTCTTCCTGCTCACGCAGCACCTGCCCGCACCCTTGATCTCACCGGGGGAGGTGGGGCCTCCCCAGCCCCGCTGTGCCTCGTGCTGTGCCGGCTTCAGAGCAGGAAGCTGTGGCCCGGCCCGAGGACTGGCCTCCGAGGGTTCTCAGGTGTGGCCCTGCTGCTGTCCATCGCGTGTGGGACCGGGGTGGCCAGCGTGTCCCCGTTTCGGTCGTGGAATTCCTAGGGCACTCCCTTGTCTCGGGCAGGCTGGGTGGTGGTCACCCCGCCTGGCAGGACTGATGCCAGGTGCTGGGCAGCCCAGGCCTGGAGGCCGAGTCTGCTCTCGGGGGCCGGGCGCCGCTCGCGGCCTCCAGGATGTGAGCCCGAGGCCCCCCCTTCTCTCGGACGCTCCCCGGGCCGGCCAGGGAGGACCAGGGGCGGCCGCTGATGGGGACGCTCCACTTGGGTCCCTTTGCAGGGGGTGCTTTTCTGTGCGGCGAAGTTCCAGTCTCTTCCCTGCTCACGTCAGGGGGGGCGGGGGTGTGGACAAGTCAGACCCCTCAGCCCCGGTCGCTTTCGCCTGAAACGTCAGCAGATGTGGAAAAACAAACCCCGTGTCCTGGATTCTCTGAACGGCCCGGGAGGGGCTGAGCCAAGCGCTGACCCGAAGCTCTTTCCTCCTGAATCTGAGATCCGTGTGGCTGGCGTCCTTCTGAGACTCCGGGGGAGACAGAGCCCAGCAGGTTGGGCGGGGGCACCCGCTGGTGGTGCCGACCCCACGTGCCCGGGGCAGGGCCGGAGGCACCCTACCGAGAGGCACTTTCCGATCCTAATGGGAACCCAGATCCTAATGGGAACCCAGGGTGGGCTGACAGGGGCTGCTGCTCCGGAGGCCATGGGGACGGTGAGGAGTGACTGGATCTGAGGCCGTGGACTTGAAGGTGGGCTCCTGGAGATGGAAAGTGATCCAGGCTATTGTATATGGGGCACTTGCTGGGTGCCAGGACCTGGGATAAGAGGCTTACATGTGTCTCATTTAATCTCAGCAGTGCCTATTACCCCCATTCTACAGTCAGGGAAACTGAGGCTCAGAGAGGGAGAGTGCCCTGCCCGGGGTCACACAGCAAGGCTGCAGCAGAGCCAGGACTGAAACCCAGATCTATTACCTGCAGAGGCCTGGCTCTTAGTTCCCCCACCAGGCCTCTCCTGCCATGAGGGTGACAGTGGCAGGGGGGTCTCTGCTTTTTTTTTGTCTTTTTTTTTGCCTTTTCTAGGGCCGCACCCGCGGCATATGGAGGTTCCCAGGCTAGGGGTCTAACAGGAGCTGTAGCCGCCGGCCTACACCACAGCCACAGCAACGTGGGATCCGAGCCGCGTCTGCGACCTACACCACAGCTCACAGCCACGGCAGATCCTTAACCCACTGAGCAAGGCCAGGGATCGAACCCGCAACCTCATGGTTCCTAGTCGGATTCGTTAACCACTGAGCCACGACGGGAACTCCAGTGGGGCCTCTGTTTTGGCCTCTCTCCGGGGTGGGGGGTGGTGGCTCTGGGGCAGTGGTCTGGGTCCTGGCAGGACCATCCACAGGCACTTAGCGCAGTCATGAGACGTACACCTGCCATGCGCCAGGGGCTCCCTGGCCTGGGGCGCAGGGACCCCCTGGGAAGCGGGCCTGGGAGCCGCTCCACGGCCCTGCCCGGTGCAGCTCAGGTTGGACCGAGTGACACTGGGAGGCTGCCAGGCAGTGAAGTGCAGGAAACTCGGGGAGGGTTGTCAGCTGCTGCCTGGAAAACAGTAAATTAGCAACGACAAGCAGGAGGTGCCCCGCATCCAGGCCCCGTAGCCCTCAGCACAGCACAGGGGGACGTGAAGCTGGGCGAGTCCCCCCAAAGCCCAGAGACCCGGGACCCCCTCCCCAAGAGGGCCTCTCGTCAGCCCCTTCCGTCTTCGTCTTGTAAACCAAACCCACCGCCACCACCGCAGGGGCCTTCTGGCGCCCCATCCCGGCCCAGCTGGCCTGTGCTTGTGTCCCCACCTTCACCCCAGGACCCCGGAGCATGGGGGCTGCCCCTCCCCCACCCCGCGTCCTTTCCCCGCACGGCTGCAGGCACAGCCGCACATGCAGGCATTTTTCGGAGGCCAGAGTTTTGAGCCGATTCTCAAAGAAGCTCCGTAGGCAAGGACCAGACAGAACCTGATTACCTGGTCCCAGAGCTGCGTTCAAGCTGCGCCTTGTCCCCGAAGCAGGGGGCTGGCGGCCCCAACCCAACCCAGAGCAGGTGCCCGGTACCCAGCGGCTGAGGGGAGGGGAGAGAAGCCGGGTCGGAGTAGGAGCTGGGCCCCCTCTTCTGGCTCCGGCCTTGGGCTCAGCCACCGCCTCAGGGTGCCGTTTTCAGGTCTCCTTCCTCTGGCCGGTGATCCGCCACATGGCCATGCCGGCCACAGCAGCCGGATGCTAAAATTGACCTCGGGGTGCGAAGCGTGACTTGGGGGGGGGGGGCCCTAAAGCAGCAGCTGGAGCCTCTCGCCCCGCCCGCAGGAAGAGCGGGTGCTCGGGGAGTGGGGGGATTTGACGCAGCCTGAGGCGTGGGCCCAGCCAGATTTCTTGGCAGCTTTTCTGCTTCTGGCCCGGGCATGCCCTAATTCCGTCAGTGGTGCCAGTGGGAAGCTGGGCTTCCCAGAAGCTGGGCACAAGGAAATGCGTCCCCGGGAAGGGTCTGGTGGCGCAGGAGGGACCCAGCCCGCCCCTCGGGGACCCATGTGACTGCATCTGGTGTCCGAGCCACGGTCATTTCTGGGCAGGCATTTCTGCCCCGCCTGATTCTCATCCTTCTCTTAAAGCACAAGTGAGCTTCAGCAAGGGCGTCTGGACGTCTTGCCGAGGCGGAGGGGGATGAGGGGCAGGGTGGAGTCTGAATGTTCGCCGGTGCCTGAGACAGAAGGACAGAGCCGGGCCTTGTGGCAGGTGACCCGCAGAGTCACACCTGCTCCAGCCCCTCCCGGGCTTGAAGTCACAGCTGGAAAGTGGCCCCAGAAACTGCTCAGACGCCCTCTTGGGTTAAATCGGGGTCAGTGATGTCAAGTCACGGCTCAGGGCTGACTTGCACACCTCTGCGTGGTTTCTCACAAGCCTTTCCATTTTTTTTTCCTTTTTTTGGTGCCATGCTGCAATAGAGTCCCGGGACAGGGATCAAATCTGAGCCGCAGTTGAGACCTACACTGTAGCTTCGGCACTGCCAAAATCCTTTAACCCACTGTGCCAGGTTGGGGATGGAACCCGCAACCTGGTGCTGCGGAGACTCTGCTGGTACCGTCGCACCCCCAGTGGGAACGCCTCACAAGGGTTTCTTGACGCTTCCTCGTCTCTAATTCATTTGTTGTTTGGTGGCGGTGGGGGAACAGTTTGAGATTATCTGCCATCCATTCACCTGTCCACCCATCCATTCCCCAGCATATCCACCCACCCATCCAGCTGTCCTCCCTCCCTGTCCCCGCCCACCCCCACCCCCACTCCTTATTTAGATGCCCATCAACCAACAAACCCCACCTCTCTGCTACTCACCTGTCCTCCCAGACATCCATCTATCCATCTGTCTATCTATCCATCCGTCCATCTAGCCGTACGTCTGTTCATCCATCCATCCGTCCATACATCCATCTGTCTGTCCCTCTGTCCATCCATCTGTCTGTCCATTTATCCACCCATCTGTCCACCCATCCATCCGTCCATCACCCATCCACCCATCCATCCATCCATCCATCCATCCATCACCCATCCATCCGTCGTCCATCCATCCATCCGTCTGTCCATCCATCCATCCATTCACCCATCCCTCCCTCCCTCTAGTATCAGGCAGAAGCGGATCCAGGCTGAGAGAGTGGTCATGTCTTCCCACCTGTGCTGGACCTTAGATCAGGTCTTGAAGGACACCAGCTCTTAGGTGAGCGGGGCAGGCAGTGGGTGAAGGCAGAGGGAGGAGCCTGCACGAAGGCTGGAGGCAGGGTGAACGTGGAGACAGTGGGGAGCGTGGAGGCAAGGCCTCCCCGACCCCCTGCACTCCGCCCCATCCCAGGGCCAGCCTCTAGGGGCCAGGGTGCGAGGCCCCGCGATGCCCCTGGAAAGCTGGTTTTGTTTGGCTGTGGCAGAAATTAACTGGATTTGCAACTTGATTCTCAAGGGGTTTTGTGGCCCCCAGTAGGGATGTTGGAATCAAAGCAGAAAAGGTTTTGTAGACGGCAGGGTAATTCTCTCATTCCTGTTTCATCTCCTTTGGATAAAGAAGATGAGGCAGATGAAAAGGGCTGTAAAGCGAGGCACCGGCAGGGAAGAAGAGAGGAAGTATAAGAAAATCACACACATCAAGATCGATTATTTTTTAAAAAGAGACAGGAGTTCTCCTTGTGGCGCAGCGGAAACAAACCTGGCTAGAATCCATGAGGTTGCGGATTCAATCCCCGGCCTCGCTCAGTGGGTTAAGGATCCGGCATTGCTGTGAGCTGTGGTGTAGGCTGCAGACGCGGCTCGGATCCCGCGTTGCTGTGGCTGTGGTGAAGGCCGGCAGCTGTAGCTCGGATTCGACCCCTAGCCTGGGAACCTGCATATGCCGCAGATGTGGTCTTGAAAGGCAAAAACATAAGAATTTTAAAGATTAAAAAAAAAATAGGAAGAGACAACGTTTTGAAATGATGACTCATTTTTGTGAGCACCGCCTTCAAATCTGGAAGGAAACAAGATGCTGAAACATTCTGGGTAGTGGGGCTCTTAGGCCCTAAGGAGGTGGCCGAAGTGAATTTTCTTGGGGTGGCGGGAAATAGCCTGGGCGAGGAGGGGTGAACAGAAGCGGTAGTGGGGCACATGCTGTGCGGCCGGTCACTGGGCTGGGGCCTCGCCCACCTCCCTCCGGTGACCCCGGCCGTGCCCGGGGCCCTGCGCTTCCTCCGTCTCACGCCCTTACGCGCCTCACCTGCACCTGTCGGCCCCTAGCACCTGGGCAGGAGTCAGGCCCGGGTTCATTCAGCCCCAGTGACTTGCATTCCCGGTGCACCCACGGGCTCTGAGCTGCCCAGGCACAGACACCTGCCCAGGTGAGGACACGGCCGTGCCACCCCCCACCCCCCAGGGAGGCTCTCTGACGCCCGGCCCCTTCTCCTCCCAGATGTGTCTTAGGATAACAGAGTTTGCAGGGACCCTGGGCACCCCCCAGGCACAGAACAGTGAGACTCTCCTGGAGAGAAAAACCAGGTCTCACATGCAGACACATTTGGGACTCACGGCCCGCCCTCCGGTTCCTGTGCCCCACGACGAGGGTGTCCCGGGAGCCCCACGTCTCCGTTTCCGGGGTCCCCAGGACTGTCCCCTCCTTTGCTGGCAGGGACACCGGGCCGCCGTGTCCCGGGCTCAGCTGGGTGTGAGGTCCCCGCTCTCGCACCTCCCCCTGGACCGTCCTGTGTCACGCAGCCGAGACACGTGGATCCTGCTTCCTCCCACGAGAGCGGACGGAAGCCCATCTGCCCCTGTGGACAGAGCCCAGCGGGCGCTCGCTTCCGGGGGCCCGTGGTGGGCAACAGCGGGGGCGGGGGGGCCGCCAGGGCAGTGGTGCCACCGAGACCCTCTCACTCCTCTCTTGTCTTCTGTCCCGCAGGCCGTTTCCCTCGGAGGAGACCGCAGAGAATGACGATGATGTGTACCGCAGCCTGGAGGAGCTGGCAGAGTAAGGAGCGGGTGGGGGGCGGGGGGGGCCTTTACACGCCCCTCCAGGGGCGTCCTGCTGGGGCATCTCCATGTCCGCTCGCCCAAGGGACCTCACGGATGAGCAGTTCCTCACCCCACGTTCCAGAAGGCTCCGTGCCTATCTGGCGGTGATGTGGCAGGGGTCGGCCATAAGAGCACCGAGAGCTGGTGTTTCCTGAAGCGGGCCCCTGGCGCATAGGCTCCAGGCACAGGCAGCTGTGACTCAGGGTTGAATCCTGGCCTGACAGGCGGGGGCTGGGCTGAGACCAGGCCACCTGAAGCCACCGGGGTGTCTCCCCTTCTCTTGGGGCCCATCCTTGGTCTGCTCTGTTCCCTCCCCGGGCGTTTCCTGCGCCTGCACACCCAGCCCGGGCCAGCCACCCCTTAGGAGTCCCTGGGTGGTGGCCCTTCCAGAAGAGGTCAGCTGCCCATCCTGCAGGAGGGGGCTGTGTCCCAGCGGTGCCGGGCTTGTCCAGGCCCTGGGAGGGTCCCCGGCGGTCCCTGACCTGGCCGACTCACTGCCCTTCCGGCCAGATGGAGGGGCCTCTGTCCCGACCTCCTTGTTGGACGGCGCCGCTTCTCTGTTCCTCCTGGGGACAGTCTTCCTGTCTCTCCTTCGTCTTAAGGTGCAGACTGAGCCAAAGAATCATAATCAGAGCAAGAGCCCGCCCTGGCTGTGCACCTGCCAGCTCGCAGCCACCTCTTTGGCCCCGCCCCCCAGCGGGGCTGCCTCTAGGGTGCGGGGCCCAGGCGAGTATTCTTTGCAGGATCCCTGTCCATTTAAATAATTTGAGTCCTTGAAAAGCCAGCCTGTGGGCCGCGAACCGGCAGCCCAGTCTCATGGGATCTGTGACCGGAACCCCTCACCGTTCAGTGGCCGTGGCTGCCACCAGCCCATCTTCCTGAAACAGTCCTGACCCCTGCGGGGACCCCAGTGAGATGCGTGGCTCCTCGGGTCACCTGGTCAACCCTGTATGTGTCTGAGGCTGGAGCGCACCCCCAGGGAGGGGTGCGGCCCGGGGCCCTTATAGGCACGGCCAGGAGCAGAGGGGGGCTAAGAAACTTCAAGAAAGGTGGGCTCCAACCCACAGGGTCTCCCGAGGTGGGGGCATAATGAGGGGCTGCACACCGCAGCCTGTGGGGGGCGAGGAGAAGGCTCAGAGAGGCGGGGCTGAAGGAGGCCCCGGGGGCCCAGCTGGTCTGCAGCCCCCTTGCTTGCTGAGCTCAGGCTCGGAACTGCCGCCCATCTGCCCTTCCGGCCTCTTCCGCCTCGGCCATCCTTCCGTCTGCCAAGTTCAGGACTAAGTGTCTCCCACTCGGGGAGCCTCTCACCCTACCCCCACCCGTGGAAGAGCACCCACACCCCCGTCTGGCCTTTGGGTTGTCTGTGGGGTGCACTGCGATGGGGGGGTTGCGTGCCTGTCTCCGTGGACTGGAAGGTGCCTGGGGTGAGACCCCCGCGTCCCCCGCAACCCCAGCCCCTAGCGGCCGACGTCTCGTGTACGCGGCGTAACCAGGCGTCCCAAGTGGTGATGACGGTGATGGTGAGAGGAGCTTACAGAGCCCTTTTGGGGTGGCGCTGCGGGGACTTGTCTCTTCTATCCACCCCCCACTCCCCGTCTCCTTGGGAGTGTTCTGCAGGTGTTCCCACTTTACAGATGAGGAAACTGAGGCCTCCAGGGGGGAGCTCTTGGCCCCTGTCACTCAGCCAGGAAGCCTCGGAGCTGCCCTTGAACCCCCAGTCTGGGCCCTCACCTCCGCACCGGGCAGTCAGTGGCCCCCAGCATCCAGGGAGCCCCCCGCCCATTGCCGACAGTGAGCTCCCTTCTCCCGAGTCACCAGGCCGAAGGCGGGGTCTGCGCCCTTGGGAAACCTGCCTCAGGGGTCAGCAGAGAGGAGGGTTCCCGGAGGTGGGGACCACGTGCAGGCCAGACCTGCGCGAAATGCCTTGGGGGCCCCTCAGCTGCCACCCCCGGGGCTTACTGCCCATCCCAGTGGCTTGTTCTCCGTAGTTCGGTGGATTTCCGCGCCGAGAGTGGGCAGTGACCGCTGGGTGCCCGTTTTCCCTGCTTGCCTGCCTGTTCCCGTCGTGACCGATCTCTCAGGCGCAAACTCGGGCTGTGACTCGTCTGGCACGGAGAAGCCGGCCGGGGTTGTGTGTGTGGCTGTGCACAGTTCAGCGCTGCTGCTCCATGGCACTGACGGTGAGCCTGCCTGATCCAATGGGTTCCTTATGACTGCAGTTATTGCAGACGTAAATCATCAATTACAGAGAAGGGGAATGAATTTGAGCCTTTAACTTGTGGTTTGGCCCCAGAGGCTCCAGTTTAATCAATTTTTCATGCTCCTCCCCCTTCTCCTTTCACTGAAAATCAAGATTTCCTAGCATCCTGTCTCCGCGGTCTTGGGATTCATATTTATCCATTATGGCAATTTGCAAGACACCAGCAGACAGGTCGTGTCTCACCTGGCCTTTGCTGGGGGAGGGACTGGGCTGGAGCCGCGGCAGTGGCCTGGGTCTGGGGAGCTTGGGAGTGACTTTTCCAGCAGAGCTGCGAGTTCTTTCTTTGGGCTCTGGCCGGGTGTCAGGGTGACTATTGCCTTGTGTTTCTGAGGGGCCCCTCCCGCTCTCCCAGACCTCAGACACCCCGCAGCTGTTTGGAGAGGGTCAGCTGGCTCCACGTGTCTCTTTCCCGTTCACAGGGGGCCTGGCGGGGGGTGGGGCACCCGTGAGGGTCCGCCAGGTGTGCGTGGCCCAGAGAACACTTCTGATCCGTCAGTCAGTCAGTCATGTACTCATTCACCTGCCCGCTGGTCATGTGCACTTTCTGGAGACATAAAGGGGAAGAAGACGCAGTCCTGGCTCCCAGGACCTCCTGCCCTGGGCCTCAGGGTTGGGGAGCATTGTGCTGGGGGTTGACAGGGGCGACCCAGCATCACTGCAGGAGAGATGTGGGGGTCCCAGAGTGCTCTCTGGAGGGGCCGTTCCTAGCGAGGGGTCTCCTGCCGTCGGTGCAGTGGGTTATCGGGGGCTTTGCTGCACCTGCTTCTACCGCCCAAAGCAGGTGCACTGCTTGGCTGTGCCGGAGGGAGTGCCTCATGGGGTTCCTTTGGGGTCGCCGTGGGCTAAGGATCTGGCATTGCCCCTGTAGCAGCTCCGGTCGCTTATGTGGCTCGAGTTCGATCCCTGGCCTGGGAAATTCTACCTGCTCCCCCCAAAAGACTCTGCCTTGTTCCAAAGCAACGAGAGCACCTCGGGGCAGACCTGGAGCCTTGGCTCTGGCACGTCCTACTGTGTGGGCTTTGGCGGGTGACCCGACTTCTGCACCCGTTTCCCTGTGTGTAACATGTGGTGTCGGTGGTGTCTGCTGGGGGGGGGTCCACAGTGCCCAGTGGGCACGCCGTGAGCGCCAAGGCAGGGAAGTGGGTTCCCTTCTGCCAAGGATGTGGCCTTTCTCTCTGGTTTCTGGATGGTCATGGTAGCCCTGTCCAGGAGCAATCAGACACGAGCTGCCTGTGTGATTGTAAATCTTCGTAGCCACATCAAAAAATAAACAGGTGAAATGAATTTTGAAGTTATATTTCTGGAGTTCCCGTTGCGGCTCAGAGGGTTAAAAACCCAACATAGTGTCCTTAAGGCTGTGGGTTTGATCCCTGGCCTCGCCCAGTGGGTTAAGGATCCAGGGTTGCCGCAAGCTGCAGCATAGATCAAAGACGCATTTTGGATCTGGTGTGGCTGTGGCTGTGGCTGTGGCTGTGGCTGGCAGCTGCAGCTCCGATTCAACACTTAGCCTGGAAACTTTCATATGCTGCAGGTGTGGCCATAAAAATAGAGAAAAAAGCATGTATTCTTACTTCATCAGTATATCCAAATATCTAGATGAAGGGCGTTCCCTTGTGCACAGTGGGTTAAGGATCTGGTGTTGTCACTATAGTGGCTTGGGTTGCTGCCGTGGCTCGAGTTTGATCCCTGGCCCGGGAATTTTCACATGCCGTGGGTGCAGCCAAAAAAAAAAAATCCCCACGGATAATATCCCCACGGATATTATCTAGTGCAACACGTGATGGACATAACAGATGATTAATGAAGTAGCTGACCTTCTCTTTTGCAGAATGTCAGCACGGTCGGTCCACTGGCTGCGTTGGTGAGCTCACAGCCACGTGTGGCTTTGTGGCCCTGTGTGGACAGCCCAGGTCTCAGATCCAGAACAGTGCTCCCAGAGCCAGCACCGAGTCCCCCCACTCCACATTTGAACGGATGCCACTGGACTAAGATTATGTTTTCAAGTGCTCTGAGCTCACTTTTGAGATCACTGAATAATGTAGGATCGAATAATAGAGCAGCTGGCTGAAAAAAATAGCACAAAGTATTGCCACTTAAAAAACGCTTTGTCAAGCAAACTGAGGCCCGAATGAGAGGCCCTTTTGTAAATGGCCCTGACGATTAGGATCGCATTTTCACAGCGGCTCATCCCTCCCATGACCCACTGCTTCGTTCCCAGGAGCTTCTCCCCATTTCTCACACCTGCCCGGCTCCTGCGCAGGCCTGGGGTTGGGTGTCCACACTGGGGGAGCCCCTCACCCAGGGCTGGGAGCCAGATTTGCACACAGAAGACACACGCATGAGACAGTTCATGGCCCAGGGTGAACTGGAGCCCAGGGTGTGGCGGGGTGAAAGCCAGCTCACAAAATCAGGGAAGGCTTCTTGGAAGAGTTGACATCTGGGAGTTCCTGTCGTGGCACAGTGGTTAACAAATCCGACTAGGAACCATGAGGTTGCGGGTTCGATCCCTGGCCTCGCTCAGTGGGTTAAGGATCTGGCGTTGCCGTGAGCTGTGGTGTAGGTCGCAGACGAGGCTCGGATCCTGTGTTGCTGTGGCTGTGGCTAAGGCCGGCGGCTATAGCTCTGATAGGACCCCTAACCTGGGAACCTCCACATGCCGCGGGTGTGGCCCTAAAATGACAAAAGGCAAAAAAAAAAAAGTTGACATCTGGGTCTTGGAGCCAAAGTGTGAGGCGGCTGAAAGGCAGGGCTGGGGTCCCAGGGGAAGGAGCAGCCTTGCAAAGGCCTGGCCAAGCCCGGCGCCTCCGAGGGTGGGAGGCGGGGAGGGGTGAAGCGGGAAGGCAAGGGGGACCTGCCTGCCCAGCACCCCGGGGCATTGCCCTGTCGGGGCGCAGCAGGTTGGAGACAGTGCGAAGTGTGTGCAAGAAGTCAGAATGATCCAGGTTCCCCAGGATTCTGTGGAAAGACCACTCCTCACGCCTGGGAAGGCCGGGGCCACCTTGGAAGACCTGCAGAGCCCCCCAGCCAGGGTGCGCTTCCGGGATGGGGGGCGCCCAGCGTGGAGAGGGTGTCCGGAAGTCCCCTTTGCTGGCGGGAGCAGGCGAAGCTGCCGGCTGAGAACGGCACGGGCGCATCCATGTCAGCCACACGCGGCTGTCACGGGAGCCCCGTGTTACCCTGGGCGCGTTGGGTCCTTCTCGGACCTCACTGTGCCCATCTCTGCAGTGCGCACCTCAGCCAGAGGGTGCGTGGCTGCCTCCGCGCTTAAAGGATCTGCGGGTTTGTGACTGGGAAGCCCGCTTCTTACCACCGGCTTCGCTTTCCCCGGAACTGAAGTGCTTTTCAGGCTTAAACAAATGTGATCGCGACGCAACAGGGAATGTCATTTATCCGTAAACGTAGAGCTGCATGCTTTATTGCCTCATAAAATGACTTTTCAGCTTTAAATGTGTCAGGTTAGCGCCGTCGGGGTAATTTTTTAAGATGCGTAGAACATAGGAGTTCCCGAGTTGGAGCCGCCTTCACGGGGCTTTGGGCATCTTCCTCCAGCTGGCCTTCCCGGTCCCCAGGGACGCAGATGGGCGTGCACAGGTGGCAGCGGCGGGGGGCAGCTTCCTGGGAGGACCCCGGCCACGCTCCTGCTGCCGAGGGAAGAGGAAGGGTCGCTCTGCCCGACGGTGGCAGAGGGAAAGCCTGTCCCCACCCGACCCCTGACCTTGCCATCCGCCACTCCAGCTGCAAAACAAGTTTGTTAGTAGCGCTCCTGAATTCCCTTATAGTCACGCCGTTTTGTGTGAAAGTTCAATGTCAGGCGGGAGACCTGCGGGTGTGGGGTCGCCCACGTGTGAGGCCGGGGCGTGGGGGCATCTCGTGCTCGTCCCGAAGGATTGCTTCTCCAAGGGGCGGGTTTGAAAGCGGACTGCGCGGAAACAGCCCCGTTAACAACAGACCCCAAACCCCGCTCCGTGCAGAACATAGACCCCGGCAGGGCCTGGAGAGGGCTGACGGGTGTCGGGGCTGCCCCGCTCAGGCCGGTTAGGGGGGCCGGCTGGAGGGGGACAGGCAGGTCCCTGGAACCCTGGGCGCTGCAGAGGCCTCCCCTGCTCTGCAGGCTGCCTCCCAGAACCGGGCACCCCGGCTCCGGGCTGCCGAGGTGGTGACGGCCAGCACAGCGGGGCCTCGGCTCGCCTGCGGTCATGTCTGCCAGCCCAGCTGCCTCCCCTCTGGCCATTCAGGCCTTCGTCTGTACGCTGTGCACTTAGGGAGCGCTGACGGTGTGCGCGGCCTGTGCAGTCCTGGCCTGCGGTCTCCTTGGCAGCACATGGTCCCTGCAGCCCCGTCGAGGGTCTCCGTCCTCACGTGAACTCCAGGAGGCCCGGCTGTGGGACTGGCCACATGGAAGGATGAAGCCAGCGTGCAGGGAGTACATGCAGGTCAGCCCCTAGTGTCCCCTGCGGAGGCGCCTGTCTGAGGGCACAGCTAAGAGGCAGAGTGGATTTGAAGCGGATCTGTCTGGCTCTGAAGGCCACGGCCTGACCGCCGCTCCGTGCCAGGGCTGTCTGGTAGAGCCTGGCCGGCGACCTAGGCCTCTGTGGCTCAGCTGTCACTCTTCTGCCCCTCTAACTCCCACTTCTGCTATCCAGGCCCACTGAGATCAGACCTCGACAGGCCGGGACACTGGGAGGGCTTCCTGGAGGAGGTGTTGCTGGAAGTGCACGCAAGGTGTATAGGCGTTGCCAGAATGTGACTTACAAACTTGCTTCCGCCCCTACCAGGCTGGTCCCTGCCTTCCTGGGGCTGGCGTCCTGGGGGAGTCTGGGTCTCAGCTGTGTCTGTTACTTAGGACCTGAGGGCTGGCCGACCTGGCCCCAGAGTCCCCCGTCCGTGCAGCCCAGAGGTAGAGCAGCCTCACTCTCCTGCCCTGTGGTCTAGGCACGATGCCCCTTGCCCTTCTAGAGCTTCCCGTGGGCCGTCTGGGCGGAGGGCAGCCCACCCACTTGCTGCCCGGTAAACAGGCTCCCTGCGCCTCCCTCTGCTGGTTATGGAGGCGGCCGGGGGTGGGGTGGGGGCGCTGACGGCCTTGACCTCTGGTACCCGTGTCTCTAAGGCCCCCTGCTTTGCCCTCCTGGGACATCTCGGCCCCTCGGTACTTGGGCCTGAGCTGTCCTGCAAGGCCCGGCTGCTGCAGGGCCCCGGCTGCTGCAGTGACCTTGACACTCTGACCCCCTGCCCCCACCAGTGCTGCGGGAAAGACGTTTGCTCAGTGTCAG
Source organism: Catagonus wagneri (assembly GCA_004024745.2). Lineage (NCBI taxonomy): Eukaryota > Metazoa > Chordata > Mammalia > Artiodactyla > Tayassuidae > Catagonus > Catagonus wagneri. Next base: position 455,240 of record PVHT020000094.1, on the reverse strand, counting down.
TGCTGAGCGAGCCCCGGGGCCCTTCCCCTTGAGGGGAGGCCCTCCTCCCCGGCTGACTATTTAAATAGTTCAGGCCAGCAGAGAGGACACAGATTTAGTGGTTTTTGCTTTTAATCCCTAGTTAGGCCCGAGGCCCTTTCAGTCCCAGCTTTGGTCTCACAGTCTCCGCAGGGCGGGCAGGCCGCGGTGGAAGGAGCCACACAGCCGGTTGCTGTTTTCAGGGAGAGAGCCAGGGCTGGAGGAGGCGTTTACAGTCCCTCTCCCGGTACTGTGGAGCCCATGAGGATAAAGACTAGGCCATTTTTACGTCCTGTCCCATCAGTTCAACAGATTTGACATACAGTGGCACTTCAGAGATATTGCTTAAAAAATTAATAAGCCTACCAGGCTGGATTTCACTAAAAAATCCTGTCCTGTACATATCTGCTGTATTGGTTGCCGAACTCTTACTCATCCTACAAAACCCCACGCAGAGGTCACCTCCTCTGAGAAGCCATCACCAGTTCTACCAGGTTGATGGAGGTGCTCCTTCCCCAGAAGATTTAAAAAGTCCATCAGGATTATCTTTGTTTCTATGTTATCATTTCCTTCTGCATTTGTCCCCCCTGCCCTGCACGTGATGGCACAGAGGAGGTCTCCTTATATTGAGGATCCAGGCAGTGGTTCCAGGTGCAGTTCAGTGGGTCCCCCTCAATGCCGGGCCCTGCGCCTGAGTTTTGCCGCGTAATCTCAGCCTTCTCAAGGACATCGCGGGGTGGGTAGTCCTGTCCCCCTATTGTAGTAGAGGAAATTAAGGCTCAGAGAGGGTCACTGATTGGCCTGAGGTCACACAGCACCCTTTACGTGACAAAGGAGGGTGTGAAACCCTGCGCCATCTCCTGCTTGGCCAGGACAGACCCCTGGGCCTCTTCCTTGTGACCAAGCCTGGATGGTGGGGACACTCTTCTGCTCAGAAAGAATCCCGGACGAGGGAGAATTGTGACAGGAGGCATACAGCCAGGCCTCTCCGGGAACCCAGTGTAGGTGAGCTCCTAGACGGCTTTGCAACCTTGAGGGACCGTCTAGCCCTCTCTGGGCCCTGCTTTCCCCACCTGTCGGGAGACCAGCGCCTCCCGCGCGCGCTGGGGCCCGGGTCTGCTGTGGGCAGGTGGGGCCGACCTCCCTGGTGTAAGCAACGCCCTGTCTGTCTGCTCCCATGTGCAGACCACACAGCCTCCACCGGTCCTCTGAAGCCCCCTGTCTGCCCCCCTCACTGAACGGTGTGGACCAGGGTCAGGAAATGTCAGGTTTGGTTTCCTAGTAACAGTTTAACGGCGGTGGGGGTCCTGCTTCGCAGCCTCAGACAGCCCGGGGCCGGCAGGCACATCGTGCCTGTCAGTAGCGATATTTTATGTCCACCATAAACGTGCAGGCTCGCCGGAGGCAGAAAGCAAAGAGTTCGTTCACTTTCCTTTGATTGTCCTTGGGCGGCGAGGGGAGTGGGTGCTGTTCCGAGCAGCCGTGCCGAGCAGCCGTGCCGAAATCGGGCGGGCGGGCGGGCCAGGCCTCTGCGCGGCGGGGGGCGAGGGAGGCGGGTTCCCCGTCTAGAGGGGGCAGCAGGCGGGGCCCGGGCCCTCCTGGAGGGACTCGGCCATGGTGAGGACCACAGCAGTTGTCCGGATTAGCGCCTGCCAGCACGGCTGCCAGCGCAGAGCCGGGGACTGAGAGGATGAGGCGGCGCGGAGGCTGGCGGGGAGATCGTGGTCCCGACCGTGGACTTGGGGCTGGGGAGGCCATGGTGCTCACGCAGCGTCCGGCTGAAGGGGGCGCCCCTGGAGGGCTCGTCCAAGTGCGGCGTCCACGTCCCTGCCGCGGTCCGGGCGCCCTCCGTGCCCCGCACCCTCTGTGCCCCGCACCCTCTGTGCCCCGCGCCCTCCGTGCCCCGCGCCCTCCCTCTGCTGCACCCCTGGGTGGAGAAGCGTGATCTCCGAACCCGCCGAGTGCAAGCCCGCGCTGAGGCCTGGCCCGCACCTGCCCCATCTGACGCGTTTCAGAGCAGCGACGTGTTTCATGCTGACAAATGGCATCTGTTTATTTGAGCATAGACCCCCCCCCACCCCCGTGCTAAGTGCTGTCCATGGGGTGGTGGGCTTCGGCCACTTACTGAGCACCTGCTGTCTACTGGCCACTCTATGCCGGCCTGTGCTGGTTGTTTAATCGTGGCTAATCCTAACAAAGACCTTAGCAGGGGCCGGCCTCATTCTCAGTGTGCAGATGTGGAAACAGGCTCAGGTCCTCTGACCCAGAGCTGCAGAGCCGGGAAGTGGCAGGGCCCAGAGCCCGTCTCCGACTCACCTGACTGCTTTCCCTGGGCGGGGTCTCACTCTCGGGAAAGTCAGGTTTGAGAGACGCCAGCCTGGGCCAAGGGACAAGGGAACCTACCAGTCATGTGGTCCAGCGTTGACCAGTTATGCGCACAGACGGGCCCTGTGTGGTGGGTACGTGGAGTTTCAGGATGAAGCACAGCCTCTGATAACTGGGATCCCAAGACAAGGCTCCCCTGGTCCAGGCGACAATGTGAAGAGAATCGGGGTGCATCGAGACTGCCTGACCTGATGGATTTGCGCTGGGGTGATTAAGGACCTTGGGGCCCTTTTCAAGGACAGTGGGGCCGGCCTGGGGCTTGAGTCAAGTGCACCAGGCCATGATGGAGGTTTGCGGTCTCGTTGCTCCTCCCTCGGGGGACGGCGTGCGGGGCGTGGCGGGCGGGCCCTGGTTCTGCGGGCCAGGCCTAGCTGAACGTAGTAGGAAACAGCGCTCAGGAGCCTCACCCCGATGGAGCCGCCTCCAGGTCACCACACTGCACTCCCGGACGCTTTAGACACTCGGGGGACCCCAGTTTGCACCCCTTCCCCCCACCCCCGGCCCCGCACCTGGCCTTTCCTTTTCTGCCGTTCAGCAGCCACGGCTGTCAGCTGCACTGGGCCCAGCTGGTCGTGGCTCCAATTAATCGACTTTAGCAGATGCCTGAGCCCTGAAATCTATACCCTGCCCTGTTCAGAGGACTCTCGCTTGGTAAGGAACCCAGCGAGTATCCGTGAGCACCCGCGCTGCCTTAGCTAGAACATTGGCAGGGTGGTAGCAGAGTTTCCATGCCGACGCTGGCCAAGGGGACAGAGCCAAGGGAACCAGAGCTGGTCCCCCCATGCACACGACACTCCTCCATTCCAGAGGGTCTGCGTCTCGGGCATAACGGCTGCCCTTCAGTCCCACCACCGGAGACTGTTGAGGTCCGTGGGATGGAGCTAGTGGGTGCCTTTTTCATCTCTGTCCCCCACACCCAGCAAGTTATCTGTGGCACAGAATTGGTCTTAGGGTAAGTATCGATTAAACCAGTCCGATCTGCTGATTTTTGAGTCTTCGTTGCCAAGTTTTATGACTTAAAAGCCCCACTTCTTTGCTGTTGGGTTTCCCCTTCTCCCATAAAGTGGAACAAGCGCAAAATGAAATTTTAGTGCTGCTGTTTTATAATTTCATAGAATATGCATGGACCTATATTTCGTAATGTTCATTGACCTGAATTAAATGCTGATTGAGAAGCGTTTTCATAGCCAGAAAGCACTGCAAAGATAGAGGGCAGAATTATGAGGGCCCGGCACGCAGCTCTGTGTGTGTGGCGGGGCGGGTCCCTGTAGTCAGGGGTCAAGATACGGCTTTACAAGCGTGGAACTGGCCATTTGCTTCCCCGGTTTTCAGCGGGCTCTGGAGAACAGACCTTCTGCAGATTAGAGAGAAGAGATGCTATCTGCAGTTTTGAGATTCTGCTGTGCCACGTTCACACGCCAGAACGCAGCTCTCCTTGAGTGTTCCCAGCTGCCTTTTATTTTATTTTATTTTTAGGGCTGCACCCTTGGCATAGGGAAGTTCCTAGGCTAGGGGTCGAATTGGAGCTGCAGCTGCCGGCCTACGCCACAGCCACAGCAACGCCAGATCCGAGCCATGTCTGCAGCCTACACCTCAGCTCATGGCAACGCCGGCTCCTTAACCCACTGAGCGAGGCCAGGGATCTAACCCGTGTCCTCACGGATACTAGTTGGGTGTGTTACCGCTGACCCGCAATGGGAACTCCCAGTGGCTGCCTGTTTTTAAGCTCAGAGCCCTTAGGGAGTTAGAAGAGGTGAATGCGGTGCGTGAAATATGGTCCTGGATGAGTGACTCTTCCTCGTCTTTACTGATTTTGAGAAAGAGAAGCAGCTGATACCGTGGCAGTCGACATGTGTTGGGGGGTGGGCCCCCCCCCGGGTGTGTTCCCAGCGTCGCAGTCTCATGGTCCTACTCCTTCTGTGGGTGCAGAGGCTGGGGACGGGACTGAGTCAGCTCACTCTTACCCGGAGCAACGCCCCCTTTCTTCAGGAGGGGTTCCCAGTCGGGGGAGTGGGGAGACGGCTTTTGCCTGAGAGCACGCCCCAGGCCACGCAGAGAGCTGTGCTCTCACTGGCTTGAGGTGTCAGAGGAAAGAATTTGGGGGTGGGAGAATAGCCAGAAAGTTAGGAGGGGAATTCTGGACGGGAGGGACCCACAGACCCAAATCTTCTTATCGCATCCACCTAAACCCTGGCTTGACTACTAAACCTCACACACACAGGAAAGTCCCTAAGGTTTCCAGGAAAAAAGAAAAGAAAAGGCAGCAGCTGGAAGCTGAATTTAGAAGCCATTTTCAGCTGCTGTCCACTGCGGGGACGGTAGAGTTTGAAGTCTGAGTCCAACCAACCCAGTTAGTTGTCAGAACAAATATTACTCTTTAGAAGAAATAGTAGGCCCCGGAGTCTCCGTACTGAACCATTCCTCATGTCCAGTGTCTGATTAAAAAAATCATCAAACTTGCAAAGAAACAGGAATGAGTGAGTTATACTCGAGGACAATCAGCATCAACAGGAACCAACCTTGAAATGACTTCGAAGCCACAATTAGCGGCCTTTATGAATCCGGCCGGGCGCCTTGAGGAAAACATGTGCCCCCATGAACAAGCATATGGGGAGCCTCCGTAGAGAACTAGAAACTCTTAAAAAAGGGCCAAATGGAAATCCTAGAACCCAAAAGCATGGTGGCTTAAATGAACGGTCACTGGATCAGCTCAATAGAAGCATTGCAGATGGCAGAGGACAGAGTCAATGAACTTGAAAATAGTCCAGTGGAATTTATACACCGCAAATTACAGAGAGAAAAGGAGATTAAAATATGAACAGAGCCTCAGACACGTGGAACGATATCAGCCAGTCTAACGAGTATAATTGGAACCCCAGAGGGAGAAGAGAGAGAGGAGGCGGGGAAAAAAATGGAAAAAAAAGGAGCCCCAAACTTGCCGAATTCCAGAACGTCTAGGATAAGACTATAAAACATCGCTGAGCGAAACTAAAGATCTAAATGAGCGCAGGAAATGTTCATGGGTTGGAAGATGATCTTGCTCAAGATGTTGATTTTCCCCAAGTTAAACTGCCGATCCACCACGGTCCCTGTTGTAATTCCAGCAGACTCTGTTTCGTTTTCACTGACGGGGTGGTTGTAAGGTTTGTATGGGCCTAGGACCTATGGAAGAACCAAACTAAAGGGTTTACGCTGCCTGATTTCCATACCTCCCATAAAACTAAAGTAATCAAGGCAGAGGAAGTGGTACTGGAGTGATAGCGGTTATGCTGATGGGTTAGAATGGAGAATTCTAGAACAGACCCACGCATGTGGAGTCAGGTTGGGTGTTGTCGAAGGGATCCAGGCAACCCAGTGGGGAAAAGAAAGTTTTCCACAAATTGTTATGAAACGCCCGGTTATCCAGGTGGGGGTGGGGAAACAAGCCTTGAACCCTACCTCACATCGTGTACACAAGCATCGATTTGAAGACGGATCAGAGCCCTAAACATAAACACCAAATCCATATAGAGCTTAGAGGCAGATAGGGGAGAAAATCTGTTACCTGGACGAAAGCAAAGATTCCTTACATGAGGCATGAAGAGTTCTTGGATAGGCCACAGCTCAGAGTCAGGACGCCGCAGAAGAAAAATTCAATAAACTCAGCTTCATTAAAATTAAAAATAAAGGCTCAGCAAAAGACACCATTAAGAAAACCAGCTGCCGTGCCAGAGAGTGGACAAAGAAATTCACAGAACATATCTGACCATGGTCCTGTATCTGTAATACACAAAGAATTCAGTAAGAAAAAGATCGGCAGCCAAGTTTTAGAAATGGGGAAAGGTCTTGAGCAAGCCTTTCCCATAAGAAGCGACCCAGATGTCCTATAAGTACACAGGAAAACCCCTCGGTGCATTAATCATTGGGGGAATGCAAAATAAAACCACAATTCTGTTTCACTACGTACCCAGTCTAGTGGCTAAAATTCGAAAGACTGGAACCCGCCAGGACTGAGCGAACCAGGAACGACTATAACTTGTCTACGTTGCTGGTGGTGAAGCCAATGCCACAATCGCTTTGGAATAACGCTTGGCAGTCAGGATGCAATGAAACATAGCACACCTCCCCTGTGGTCCAGCAGTTCCACTCCTCTTGGAATTTCATTTCCAAAGGAAATGAGAGCTTGTGTCCATAAAAAAAGAGATAAATGCTCATAGCAGCTATTACTTACGAAAACCCAAACTTGGAGGCAAACCCAAATGTTATCAAACTGGGGCACATTCAAACAACGGGTGAGGACTCAGCAGTAAAATGGAAGGAGCTGCTGGAGGAGGCAGCAGTCTGGATCTCCAGGGCATGGCGCCGAGGAAAAGAACCAGACTCGGAAGCGAGCGTGAAACACGGGGCCGTTGATATGGTATGTTCTAGAACAGACGAGAGGAGTCTACGGTGAGGAACAGTCAGAGGCTGGTTACTAGGGGCAGTGGCGGGGGTTGGTCAAGAGGAACTTTTAGGGCCGACGAGGATGTTGTGTAATGTGACAGGGTGTGTGGTCTGCAGGAGCATCCTCTGGTCACAGTGGTCCAGCTAAAGCTGCATCTCGATCTGCCTGAACACCAGCCAGAAGGTGGTGACAAGCCTGTGCTAAGGCATTCCACCCCACGCTCGACATGCAGTGGGCGCTCTGTAGACATCAGTGCGTGCCCAGATGTGGGGGTGGCGCCAGGGAAGCGGGAGGCAGAGAAGGGGTCCCCACGCGGCGCCTCTTCTAGAACCCCGCAGTCCACACGGGCGTCCGAGCATCCTTCGCCCGTCCCGGAAGCTTCTGAGCCCTCCCGCCTTCACTGACCTCTTCCTCCCAAGGATCCTGCAGTTCTTGCTCGGGCTCCTAACGGGACCGGTGCCCACCCCACCCCGAGATGGATCAAGCATCTCTCGTGTTCCTCTGAATAGCCCTCAGGGCCCACGTCTCTTCCACTTTCGGCCAGTGAAAGTGTGCTGAAGTTCCCCGGACCCGGAGGCGAAAGAGCCGGAATGTGGCTCCCGGAAGACCGTGGCCAGTTCCCCACGTGTGCACCCCGGCTTCCCGTCCAGGGAGCAGACAGCCCTGGTCTCCTTCAAGAGATGGAGGACTTGCATCTTGAGCCCCAGCTCTGCTTGGCTGGTGGCGGGGGCCGCACGGAGGTCTTCGCTGGGAAGGACTCTGAGCTGAATGGGGTCTGTCAGGGTGTTCCCCTAAGTGTGGGGCGAGAAAGGGGGATCCCAGGCTGGCAGTGGCCATCCCTGCACCTGATGACCTCAAGACCCTTTCCGAGCTGGCATTTAGTCATTTTTGTTCATTTCTTCGGCCCTTAGAATATTTAACTATCGAGGTCCCCTCCACCCTACCCTACTCCCTTCCACCGACCCATCGGAGCAAAGCCGCCATCTGTCTGCAGACAATATAAACGGCCTGATCCACCTTTGAGTTGTCCAGTTTAGCAGCCGGGAGCTTCCCTGCCTCCGCTCTGTTCCACGCTGTCAGAATTCTCGACAGCGTCTCTGTCACCGTACTCGCTTGGCCACACGACAGAAATCCGGGGTGTCTGGCACCTGCTGGAAAGAACCCCTGCAGGTCTCTGCCTGGACCCCAGTAACCCGGCAGACAGAGCTGCAGGGGCCGTGTCCCTTGGGGTCAGTGACCGTCCCCAAGGCCCACCTTGGGGGATGAACCTCCTAGACGGTGGGAAAACCCAGGAGCCCACGGGGAGCTGCTGTGTGTGGCACAGGGGACTCCCTCCAATGTTCAGGGATATGTGGAAAAGAATCTGGGAAAAACAGGGTCCGCGTGCACGTATAACCAGGTCCCTTTGTTGTGGAAGTTGGCACAGCTTGTGAATCAATTCTAATTCAATAAAATTTTTAAAAAGGGACAAAAAAAATCCAGGAGCACAGACACCCCTCCCTGCCTTCTCGGTGGTTCCTGGAGCCTGATGCTGTCGCCATGTGGATTCTGATTCCTGCCCCCTTGTGAGTTCTCAGGGCTGCAGTGTCCAGATGCTACCCTACAGTGGACAGGGGACGGGAGAGGGGGAAAGCCGAGCCTGGCCGAGCCCCCCGCCCCCAAGCCGCCACGGAGCCTCAGTGCGACTTCCCTTTGTGCTGTGGCCACGGTGCCCCCACCTCTGAGAGACGGGAGGTGGAAGGCGTGCGTGTCTTTCAAGGGCCTGCCTGAAACCCGAGGGGCTCGGCTGCCGGTGGGACAGTTCCCGGGGTTCGCTGGCCTCTCTAGCGCAGTGTCACCTGGCTTTGTCCCCTGGCCGGTTTCCTCACACCTGTAGCGCCCGGAGACTTGAAGTGCCTCGGGACAGCGGCATCCTCTCCCACGCCTGCTCATCAGCTGCCCGCAGGGGTCTTACCAAGATGGGAGCTGGCTCCCCCTGGCCCCTGGGGTCCCCCAGAGGGAAGCCCAGTGCAGCTGCCTCTGGGTCCGTTGCAACTGAGTCCCAGAGGGGAGGGGTCCAGGGCTCTGGGGAGACCAGACTCCTCTGGCGGCAGAGGCCTTGACTATTGTGCACCCTCCGTCTCCTGCAGATTTTTCAGGGTCCCTCTCCCCACCCACTCCAGTCTGTAGAACGACAGCTAATGTCCCAGAGATTGGTTTGGGATGGGGCCAGAGACCCATTTCTGCGAGCCGCTGGTGTCATTTCTGCCCTTCCCTACACGCACCACCCCCCCCCCAAGAGCCCTGGCCGCCCTGCGCCATGGGGAGGGACCTGATGCCTTTTGGAGGAGAACGTCTCCAGGCCCGTCTTGAGTCAGGCTGTGAGATGCGTCCCCACACACAGGGGCCCGGGGCTGGCCGGGGCTCCAGGACAAGGCGGCCTCAGCACAGCCAGCCTGGGGGCCTGGCCGCAGCAGACCAAGGCGCTGGGCCGTGGGGACTGGCGGGCAGTCGGGTTGGCCCGTCTGCTGACACCTGCGCTGTGTCAGGTGCGGACATCGGCAGGGACTGAGAAGCCGGGTTTCTTCTGGGGAAGAGATGGCTCCTCCCCAGGCCCCTAGAGGGTAACTGGAGGAGCAGTGGGCCGGACACTCTTGGGGCAGGAGGGCCAGTCCCGATCGCAGACGGCGGGGGCTCCCCGGAGGCTTCCTGGAGGAGGCGTCCCGAGATCTGAGTCTTGCAGGTCGGAGCAGATAACTTGGCGTGATCACGAGCAGAGACGAGGCTCTATTGAGTTATAAATGAGGCGGTGGTTTTCCGCTCGTTTGGAAGGCGCGTCGCCGACCCACGTTCCTCTCTGCCGTGCTTCCTGGTGGGGAGATGGCCGCGTGCCAGCCAGCACGAGCTTTGACCTTCATACTTCAGGCGTGGGGGCTGGGGAGACCCTGGGCTGAACCGAGAGCACAGGGGAGCCGGAGCTCCAGGTCACAGGCGTGGCCCCGGGGAGGGGGTGTCCGATCCGGAGATGGGAGCGCGGCCCCAGGGAGGGGGCGTCCGATCCGGAGATGGGAGCGCGGCCCCAGGGCTGGGCGAAGATTCCAGTTAAGGCAGCGTCTCCACCTCGGCCCCCAGCGTGTGTCCTTGCGTTTCCCAAAGGGCTGGAGCAGGCGGGCTCTGTTCCGGTGGGACTGCCGAGGAGGACGGCCGGCTGCCCAAGCTGAACCCACAGGGACCCCGGGAGGCAGGTGGCGCGCCCTGTGCGTGGACAGGGGACCGAGGCGAGGGGCTCGGGGTGGCCCTGGCCGCCTCCCCCTCCTCTCCGGGGGGCCCCTCGGGCCGGGTCCCCTCGTGGACGCGGCTCCAGCCTCCCGCCCCTCTAACCGCCCCCTCCTCCGTCCCGCGCAGCGAGCACGACCTGGGGGAGGACGTCTACGACTGCGTCCCGTGCGAGGACGAGGGAGACGATATCTACGAGGACGTCATCAAGGTGGAGGTGCAGCAGCCCATGGTAAGCCGGCGCCCCCCCTCCGCGGCCTCGAAACCCCCCCCCCACCGCCTCCGGCCCCCCGGCCCCGCGGGCTTCCTCGCCTCGGGCCGGGTGCCCTTCTGTCCTGCGAACTGTTCCGAGGATGCCAGGACGTGACGCCTCCCTGGACGTGCGGGTCCTGGTCCCAGGCAGCCCGAGTCCCTCTGCCCCTTTGTGCGGAGAGCAGTGAACGCGATCCGCCGGCTGTGTATCTCTCACGGGCCACGCTGTTTATTTCCGACGGGCATCTCGTCATCTGTCTCTCGACTGCCAGTTGGCTGCAGCTCTGTGGGCTGCATGGGGCGGGGGGGGGGTCTTCCTGGGCCAGGATGTCAGACGGGACCTGGGGGAGATGGCCCACAGCCCCCTCGCGCCCCCAAACTCCTGGGGGTGGTCCCGACGCCACTTGCCAACCGTGGAGGCTTCTGGTACCATTTGTTTTCACTGGAGAAGTGGGGGCACTTTCTCCGAAAGCAGATCTCGGTGTTTTCCTTCCATGTGGGAGTCACCAGCTGTTGATGAAGAAACAAATCCGGGAGACAGCTCCCCACGAGGGCTTTCCCCCTCCGCCGAGATGCCGGCGGTCAGCTCGTACCCCAAGCCCTGCTCTTAATGGGTTTCTCATTTGGCCGCTCAAGGGTCTCGATGCCCACAGTTAACCAGGAATCTCCCCCTGGACAGTCAGCTGCGGCGTCTGTGAGCCCAGGTCTGCCCTCCACCAGGCAGCCTTGCTGTGGCAGCTCCGTTCCCGAACGTTCCAGGGGAGTGGGCTGCGGGGCTGGACGGCCAGGCTGCTGTCCAGCTGCTGGGAGGGCCTGCTTAGCCTCCCTGGAGGTCTGAGATTGGGCCACCCCACTCCCCAAGCCCTTTGGAAGCTGGGTGCCCCACTGGTCAAGCGAGGGCCTGTGGGTGCAGTGGCCTGTGTGGTGATCTGGGGGGCCCCCTGGCCCCAGGTTGTTCGTACGCCCAGGAGGCCTCTCTCTGTGCCTGGGCTGCAGGGCCCTCGAGCAGGTGCTTCCCAGAGCCCGCTGCTGTCCCTGGTCCTGAAGGTGCATGTGGCGGCCCTGCAGGCCTGGGGGGACAGGGGACAGGCCCGCACGCCACCTACCCCGTGTGGCTTAGCGTTCTCATGCTCCGTGCTGGACTCACGAGCCGTCCTGTCCATCCAGGCAGGACGGGCCCCCGCCACCCGCCAGGTCCTCTTATTCCCTGCCCTGCCATGCCTGGAGCTATCTGAACAGCCCAAGCGGAAGGTGTCAGGGATGGTGACAATCCCAAAGGAAGATAAAGCTGGAGGCTGGCAGGTGCCGCTCGGGGCCCGGCCGTGGGGAAGCTGGCAGCTGTGGGGTCCCAGGGCTGTCCACCCCCCCCCCCCCAGCCAGGCTGAGGCGCCGAGGCTGTGATGTGATCCCCGGGGCTGCTGGCTACGTGTGGCTGACCGTCCTCGGCTTCCCCAGGCTCGGCTTGAATAAGAAGGGTGGCTAATTGGTTCTTTCTCCTGTTTCTTTCCTCCACGCTTTCAGATTAGATACATGCAGGTAAGTGGCAGTTAGAGGGGATGGCTGGGCTAGGTTCTGCCAGCACCGTCTTTCTCCCTCTTCACAGAGGCCTCAGACCTCTTTGAAAAACTCGGGACCCTGTCCCCAGGGAGATGCAGTCAGGTTCCGCGTCCTTACACACAAAGTTTCAGGGGCCTTAACGCCACCTTCTCAGGCCGAGCGGGGCTTTGGCGAGGGGCCTGGGGCGCCCTGGGGGACACGCCCTTCCTGGCAGGTCGACCTAGAGAGCTGAGGCCCCTGCAGACCCAAGCGGGGTGCTGCGAGCACTTCTTGGAGGAGGAGGGCAGCGTCAGGGCAGATGGGAGTCCACGTGGCCATCGCAGGTCCCGCGCTGTTTCCCAGAGCCCAGCCGGGGCGGGCGAGGCGCGCTCGGCCTGCCGGAGCTTTCGGAGAGTCTCTGGACACCTGCTGTCTCTTCCCAGGCCCCCGTGGCCACGAGTCAGTCCCGCCCCACAGAGGTGGGGTGGGCGCGGCCCTGAGGCATGTCCCCAGGGTCCCCTGCCGACGGGCTGTCTCAGGACGCGGTCGGAGTCCAGTGGACGCTGGGAAAGTGCAGCCCTGAGGGGAACTGGCGTCTTCCTCTGGGCCAGTGACTGTCTGAAGCTGCTACAGTGGTTCTGTTGGTGGACCTGGGTCCTCAGAGGACTGGTCAGAACCTCGCCCTGTGCGCACAGTAGGCGCCGTCAGCATGCCACGCCTGCTGTAGATGCCGGAGGGGTGGCCTCTGAGGGCCTCGGGCCTGTCCGGTGGGGACAGATTCGGGAGCCTCCGTCCCAACCTCTGTGCTGTCACCAGTTCTCACGGGGGCACCCCGTCCCCTCCCGCCCGCCGCGTGCCTCAGCTTCCTCGTCTGCAGGAAGGAGGGAAGGGCCTGCGCCCCGCTCGCCCCACCCCCGGCCCCCTTCCCGCCGGGCCGCCCTGCAGGCAAGCCCGGGTGGGCGGGTGGCCGCAGTGGGTGCCGTGGGGTCCTGGCTGACGCGCGTGTCCCCTCTAGAAGATGGGCATGACAGAAGACGACAAGAGGAGCTGCTGCCTGCTGGAGATTCAGGAGACGGAGGCCAAGTATTACCGGACTCTGGAGGACATCGAGAAGGTGGGCGTGGCCGCTGCCCTCTGCCCTCTGCCCCCTGCCCCCACCGCGCCCCAGTCCCTGGCGGCCTCCCGCCCCTCGGGCCGCTCTCTTTCCAGCCTAAACGGGCGTCTTTAGGGCTTCTGCTCCTGAATGCACTGAGCTAGGCTCTTGATGTTTGCGCCCTGACCCAGAGTTAAACTCCTTCTGTATACACTCGCACCCAGGTCGGGCACCAGGCTGAGCGCCTTGTGTGTACCTCCTCGCCTGGGGTGCCCTCTGCACTCAGCACCCCCACCCTGTGGGGGCTGCGAGTGTCCTGCACCTGGGACCTAGTTGGGCTGATGACCGTGACACGAGCCTCTGGGGCTCCTGTGGCAGACCGTGTGCTCAGTGCTCCCCGCCGAGCTGCCTGGCTCCTGGAGGGCCACGGGTGGGTCCGGCCGCCCCGGCCGCCTGTGGGCGCTGGCTCAGTGCCACTTCTCTGTCGCCTGGGCATTCCTCGATGCCAGCCCCCGGTGCTCGCTGGGGGCAAAAGAGCCAGCACTGGTGTGGAAATAGAAACTTCCTGGCTATTCTCTGCTCGCAGCGTAGGGCCCGGTGGGGCCACGGTGGGGATTCCAGGTGGGTCCCCCGTTTAGGGCACTGTGGAGCCTCCAGCCAGGGTCCTGCCGTGCCCCTCGGCCCAGGTCTGGCCCAGGCCCCGAGCTTGCCCTCCTCCCACGTAAGTGCCCGTGCATGTCTGCCCTTCAGCCCCCTGACCGCCAGCCCTTCCGCAGACGCACGTCCCAGCCGCCCACCTCGGCCCCTCCTCCTGTTCTGCCACCCCGGGTCGGCCCCTTCTGGGCCCCAGTGGGCTGCTAGGGGGTCGGTCTCCACCCCTGGGACATGGCCTTCGAGCCTGGACACTGCCCATCCCTGGGCACAGCCCCCCTCTGGGGTTGAGATGGGGAGGTGGCCAGCCAGGGCGCCGTGCGCCGGGCGCTCGCGGGCATCACCGCGTCCCCCGCTAACCACCCCAGGTGAGGGTTGCCGTCCCGTGTCCCAGGGGAGGACACCATGTCACGGAGAGGCCGTGCCATCAGTGCAGGGAGAACTGCTCAGCCACATCCAGGGGCCACTAGTGCTTGTTCCTTTGGCCCGCAGCGGCCAAGGAGAGGTCGGGGGGGCCAGGATCCTCAGTGGGGAAGGGCAGGGTCAGGGGAGGGTGGCCGTCGTGCCTGCAGGGGCCTCCGGGGCAGGGGCTGAGTCCATAGGCGGGCACCTCGCCTACAGCGGGGCCTGGAGGGCTGGGCGGTAGCACTTCCTGCCACTGAGCTTCTTTTGATGACAGATTTGGGGGGCGCTCAGAGATGGCTCAGGAGCTGGTGTCGGGGGGCCCCTGGTCCCGACTGTCCTCGGGTGTACCGTGGGCATTCCCCCTTCCACTCCAGGGAACCGCAGTGTCCTCGAATGTCCCAGACGGCAAGCCCACCTGGTCGCCGCAGGGTTGAAGCCCAGCACCATCCGCGAGGGACCTTCTGTGGAGCTTTGCGCCTGGTGCGGGCACTTGCATTGATTCTTGGGCCTGACCCCACGCGGCCCTCCGTACCCCTGCAGAACGGCGCCCAGATCTCCCCAGAAACCCGTGTTCTCCAGTAAACACTGAGCACCAACTGTGGGCCCGGCTGAGTGGCCGTCCCGCAGGGAGCCCCGTCTCTGGACCCTTGATGGGGGACTGGGGAGCACGGGGTGCCACCTGCCAGTCCCCCTTCTGCTCTGAGGCGTCGGAGCCCCACCCCCGCCCCCCGCAACTGCTGACCTCGAGGGTGACCGGCGTCCTCCGGGCCGAGCTGGCAGTGATGGGCTTCTCTCTTCCAGAACTACATGGCCCCCCTGAGGCTGGTGCTGAGCCCGGCAGACATGGCGGCCATCTTCATCAACCTGGAGGTAAGGGTCCCCCCCCCCGGCTCACAGACTACGGGCTGTGGTCCCGACCCGCTCGCAAGTCAGCTGGGCGCCAACGTGACTGTCCCCGGGGGTCCTGGAGGGCTGCTCGCCGCCAGTTGCACGGTCGGTCTCGTGGCTAAGGGGTGTTTTTGTGGCTGATCGGTGGGGCCGAGGTGAGCAGCTGCTCTTCCCTCCAGGACCCTCGTGTGGGGCAGCGGGGGGATGCAGTTTCTGGGCTTTCCCTGCCCACTGCCTGCGCTGGTGGGAGTGTGTCAGACCGGCACGCCCCAGAGGAAGAAGCCGAGGGCAGAGATAAAAGTGGCTCCTCCACCTCTTTGAGCATCTGCGGCCTCTAAGCACAGGCAGGGCCCCGCGGGAAGGTTCACCTTGACCGTGGTCAGCAGGGCAGGACCGGAAGCTGCGCGTGCGTGGGCTGCCTCGGGGAGGCTGGATGCCACCCACAGCTGGTGCCTTCATTAGGTCGCCTCCTGGGCGACGAGCCTGGTGCAGGTGCCACTCTCTGTGCCCCGACCCAGAGTTCATCCTGTCCTGAGCAGTGGCACAAATGGCACCAGATGGAACAGGAACCGGGTCAGGGGACTGGGGAGCCTGGGGACTGCCTGCCGGTTGCCCCTCGGCTCTGAAGCATGGACGCCCTTCCCCAGGTCCGGGGTCCCCGTCCCCCGGAGGAGGGGCTTTGTCCCTCAGACCCGTGAGCTTAGACCCAGCTGTGAGCTCTTCCGCTTCCTTGCATGCGGGCGGGTCACAAGGATGCTGGCCAGGGGCACTTGCCCGCTGTCATCACCCTCCTGTCCTGGCACCAGAGCCTGCCTGGGCTCGGCCACCAGGTGTCTGGACAGGCTGATGCGGGCTGTGGATGGCGGCCCGCCGACCACCGAGGGGCTTCCGTGAGCTCAGGACTCCATGCGTGCCTGTCACTGTGGCACCATCTAGTACATCACACCCAGCTCTTTTTGTCTTCTGGGGTCTTTTTGCCGCCCTCGTGACATGCAGAGGTTCCCAGGCCAGGGATCAGACCTGCGCCACAGCGGTGACAATGCCAGATCCTTAACTGCCGGGCCACCAGGGAACTCCTGCAGCTGGGTGCTTACGCGGGAGGGCCCGTCCCGCCCAGCGCCCGGTCGCTCGTGAGAACGTCCCTCGTCAAAATGACAGACCTGATGACACAGAGCACGCGTGGCCCCAGCCCGCTGTCCTGCTCACGGTCCGATCGCCTTTCCACCCCAGGACCTGATCAAGGTGCATCACAGCTTCCTAAGGGCCATCGACGTGTCCATGATGGCGGGGGGCAGCACGCTGGCCAAGGTCTTCCTGGACTTCAAGGAAAGGTGAGCTGGGGGGTGGCTCTCTGGTCCCCCAGGACCGGGCAGAGCTGGGGTCCAGCATGCCGGGGTTACCTCCATGTGGTGCCCGGGGCCCCTCTAGACTCCTGTCCTCACTTGTAAGCTGAGCAAACTGCCCGCCTCCCATCACAGCCTGGGCGCTCCAGCCTCACGGGGCTCCAGTGGCCCCCTCCGCCCCTATACCTGGGGGTCTTGGTGGCCGAAGGGCACTTGTGCCGTCCTGGTGTCCCTGCTGCGTCCCAGGGGGCATTGGGCACCGGGAGGGCCTGCCCCTGAGCGTGGGGGGCACAGAGTGGCTGCTTCTGCTGAATGACCCACCCCTGCCTCACGGGCTGTGTGGGGACGTCAGGGGCTGCCAGAGGCTCTGGTCCCCAGGGCTGAGGCCACGCCCCCTGCATCCTCGCCTGCGCATCACACCCGACTTCTGCGTCTGTCAGTCGGGGTCAAGGACGGCGTCTGTGCCGCTCGGTGCGCTGAGGACGAACAGAGCCCAGGCCTGTGTGGCCGACACGCTGGGCGGGGGATGGGGCCTGGGTGGCCGGCAGAGGCACATGTGGCAGCTGGGGGCCCAGAGGCATGGCCGTCTTGACATAACCTGGCTTCAGCCCCGGGCCTGGGGAGACAGTGGTTTGGGGCCAAGGAGCGCAGAGCCTGGATCTTCCGGGGGTGCGCTGGGCTCGTCCGAGTCTCTGCAGCTTCGGGCAAGCGTCCGTGGAGGCCGAGGGTGTGCGGGTGCTCTGGGCAGAATCCGAGTCCGCCCCCCACTCCGGTGGCGCCCAGGTGGGTTGGCCGAGTCTAGATGCAGATAGGGCTTCGGCCTCCATCCCGCCGGAAAGTCACCTGTCATCACGGTGTCCGTCAGGAGAGCCCTTGTCCAGAATCAATATTGTCAGCAGAGGAGAGTGACAGCCCATTAGGAACCAATGCAGGGACCTCTTCAGAAAAAAATTATGCTGCTCTTACGTGTCCTCTGTGAATCTGTTTTGGTTCTTTGACTTAAGCCCGACTGTTGGTCACCCCAGGTGATAGAGGAGGTGCGAGCAGCCTTCTGTTCTCTAGAATGTCCTGTGGAGCCTGGAGGGGGGAGAATGAAATTCTGGAAGCTTCTGACTAGGTGTGAGGGGACAGCTGTCAGGATGGCTGTGCCGACCCAGTGGAGATCTCGGCCCGGCTTCTCTCCCCGTGGCCTCGGCAGCGGCGTCTGAAATGGGATGTTGGCGAGGAGGCGCTGGGTGACCTGAAGGGCTCGCCAGATGCCGGCGTGGCCGGGGGTTGGGGCTGGGGGAGGTGATTATTTTTTAGCCACTGAAATCTCAAGAGAGCCATCAGGAGACGGCACCTTGCTTTCTGTTCCCTGTAGAATCTTTGCAGAAGGTACCTGAAGGTTTCATCTTCGTGGCTCCCCCGCCGCCTGGGAGCTTATTAAAAATCCTGATTCTTGGAGTTCCCGTTGTGGCTCAGCGGTAACAAGCCCGTCTGGTCTCCGTGAGGACTCCCTGGCCTCGCTCAGCGGGTTAAAAGTCCAGCGTTGCCGTGAGCTGCGGTGTAGCTCTCACACGCGGCTCGGATCCCACTTGGCTGTGGTGTAGTCCAACGGCTACAGCTCTGATTCGACCCCTAGCCTGGGAACCTCCACATGCCTCGGGTGCAGCCCTAACAAGACAAGAAATACTGAATCCTGGGGTCTGATGAGGGGTCCTGGCAGCTGCAGAAGGCCCCACGGGGGCTGCGGGGAACCTCGGGTCCCTGTCACCCACCAGGTCACTCTCAGCTCAGCTCACAACCCGCTCTGCCCCGGCAGCCGTCGCAGAGCTGGATTCTCAGTGCTGTCACCTGCAGCGGGGGCCTCCCCCAGGTGCACGGCAGCTCCAGGCCAGCTGCCGTCACCCTGAATGGCGAGCATCCTCAAGCCTGCCTTCCAAGGGGCTACGGGTCCGGGGGCTTCTGGGAGCCTTCGGGAGCCAGCAGTGCGCATGTGCAGGCGGCAGAGGCGAGCGGATGAGAACTCTCCAGGCACCCGCGGGTGCGGACATGCTGACCAGCCCCAGGAGAGGGTTTACGGATGGGGGCTGGGGCCAGGCCAGCTCGCTCACCCGCCCACTGCCCCAGCACAGCCTCCTTCTGCCCGCTCCAAGCCAGCGAGCCGGGTGAGCCTCGGCGGCCCGCTGCCCGACGTGGGCTGACGGTCAGACCCGACCCTTGCCCGAGTGGCGGGCCCAGCGGACGCGTCTCAGAGCCTCACGAGGGCTGCCGCTTGGCTGGAGAGGGGCAGCCGCGGATGAAGCTGGACTGGCTCTACGGCCCGTTAGCCCAGCTCCAGGGTGCACGGCCAAGGCACAGCAACGACCTGCCCACTCCCGGGAACCCCCGCGTCCCCGTGCAAGGTCTCGACTCCCTGGCCTGTCCTCTTGGTCCAGTTTGCCCGTGACCAAGACCCACTGCCATCCTCCAGGGGACCGACCCGCCCCCCAGGGCGCCTTTCCTTGGAAAATGGCGGACGTTTCTACCTTCGAGAACAACAGTGAACAGAATTCGTCCTGGCACTGGCTGCTTGGCCGACGGTCACCCGCCCGGCGTGGCAAGGAGGCTCCAGACCTTTTTGTCAGGGGCCGTTTGGGGGCGGGCTGGCTGCATTTCAGCGGAGCTCACTTGCCAAATCCCTGTGTCCAGCCAAGCGTCCACCTTTTCCGACACTTCCCTTTCAATGTTGGAGTCTCCCTGATGTTCTCTGGCTTACCAGTGCCACAAGCATTTATGGAGTGCCTGCTGTATGCGGCGCCCGAGCTCTGGGCCAAGGACACCGTGGGGAACAGAACAGGCTCTCCTCTCCCTGGGAAGCAAGTCCACAGACAAAGGACTTATCCTGGGCTGTGCCAGTGCCCGAGAGCACAGGGGCGGGGGGCTTGTAACAGAGGATGGGGGACCCAAGGACCTAGGTGAGGGGGATCAGCCCAGAAGACACGGGGGCAGCAGAAGCCAGGAGCGCCGACTCTTCGAGGAGCTGGCAGAGGCCAGAGGAGCAGGAGTGAAGGGGGCGAGGAGGAGCCTCTCCGGGGTGCTGTGGCAGGGTCCTGCAAGAGCTGGTGGGCCAAGACAGGGATTCAGAAGTTTTTAAATGAGGAGAGGAGAAGCCATTGAGAAGTCTCATGGCAAGACCCCGGCAGCTCATCACAGATAAAGAATCGGGTGCCAGGTGTGGTATGACCAGTGCCAAATGGCAGAAGACAATCACCTCCCTCTTTTTGGAGGTTATACTTCTATTGATGCAGCCTCGGTCCTCAGACGAGGCAGGTGCTCCAGTTAACCTCTGTGGCTTCTGCCTGCTCTAACGTTAGATAGACGATGCTGTACTCTGGCTGTGATTTCCAGTCGTAGGCTCCAGGTTCTCTGGGGGCCTTTCATCTCAAAGCTTGAGGGTGGGTGGTCCTGAGTAGAGACGGCCCCCCATATTAGAGCCCCACAGTGGTTCACGTGGCTGCCCCGGGACCCTTGGCTGGAGAGGCCTTTAGCTCTGGCCGTTCTGCCCAGACCTCCTTTCCCAGAGGAGGAAGCTGAGGGCGGGAGAGGGGCGGGGCCTTGGCCACGCGTGGTCCCGGCTTGTTCCCGTGTCCTGGGTGAATACCTGGGCGTGCCGCCTGTGTCCTGGGACCTTGAGAGTTTGGTGTCACGTGGGCCAAGACCGAAGATGCTGTGAAGAAATGGGAGGTCAGAAGTCCTTCTGTGAGAAGCATCCTCGTGCCCTTTATGGGGTCGGAGTTGAATGTCCAAGCGGTTCAGGAGTGTAACTCCCGTGTAGACACACTCCGAGCTGGTGCCAGCTCACGAAGGAGGGAGCTGCGGGGGAGGCAGAGCTCGCTCAGAGGACGGAACGGGACACCGCGCTTCCTCGGGGACAGAAGTTAGGGCCGCGGTGGCCAGTTAGGTGCAAACCGGTCCATGCCGCCTGCAGCAGGAGCGCTGGGACCCTTGGTGGCTTCTCCAGCGCCACCAGTCACTTTCATGGAACAGCCTCGCGCAAGGGGGCCTCAGGCTGGGCCCGGGCAGACCTTCCCGCTGGCGTTTCCAGGCTTGGCGGTGAGACCTCGAACCCTGAGATCCTCCGTGTGCACCACCTTACTTCCAAATTTTGGATAATTTTTCTCAACAGCGGTAGACGTTTGTTGTAAAACAAAGGCCCGTCCACTTTCGCTTCCCTAAACCCACTTCCTCCAGTGGGCTCAGAACTTCCTATCGGTTTCTCTGGATTTTCGAGGAAAAGTCAAACTGCCCGTGGACTCCGCAGCCCGCGATGCCTGGCCTGGGGCGGGCGCGTGGACGTGCCGTGGCGAAGGTCAGGGGCCGGCAGGAGTGTCCTGGGATTGTTGTAATCCACGACCGCAGGCTTGGTGGCTAAAACCACAGAAACTTAATTCTCTCGAGGTTTCCCGCATCCGGAATCGGTTGCCTGGGCCCTGCTCTGTCGGCAGGTTCCGGGGGAGGGTCCTGCCTGCCTCTTCGGCTGCCGGAGGCCCCAGGCGTCCCTGGCTCGTGGCCACATCGCTCCAGTCTCTGCTCCATCCGCACGTGGCTTCTCTGCCGTGTCTCTGTGTCTTTTTCTCTCTTCCAAGGACCCTGCCTGTCCTGGGACCTGGGGCCCAGCCTGGGCCAGCACGTCCTCATCTTGACCCTTAACCGTTACTGTATCTGCCAAATCGGGCCACCTCCTGGGGCTCCCGAGGTTCATGCCTTTGGGGACCACTCTGCAGCCCGGGACAGGGCATCTCTGGCCGGTCAGCCGAGTCCCCGTGCGTGTCCCAGAGACTGTGCTGCTGCCCCCGGGGCTGGGTCTCTGGCCTCCGTGGACGCTGCCCACGGCGCCAGCTGGCCGAGCGGGTGGGAGAGAGCTCAGCCCCAGAGGGTCGTCCGTCAGACTCCGAAGGGACCGGCCAAGCCTCGCCGAGGGGCTGGGAGCCACGGGGATTGTGGCTTTGCCCTGGAATCCGGCCCAGCCACTCACTTGCTGGTGACCTTGGGAGTCTGTCGCCTCTCAGAGCCTAGAGGTGGTGCCTGGGTGAGAACGCGAGCAGGCGTGGATGCTCCTTGGCCTGTGGCCCTGCTGGCAAGGCTGGACCATGCCTCACCTATTTACAAATGAAAAGATCGGGAGTTCCCGTTGTGGCTCAGCGGGTTAAGAACCTGACTAGTATCCACGAGGATGTGGGTTCCATGCCTGGCCTTGCCCTGTAAGGTAAGGATCCAGTGTTGCTGCAAGCTAAAAAAGGAAAAAGAAAAGAAAAGATCGGCAGGGGGCTTGAGGCGCTGGCTCCTCGCAGCCCACTTGTGTGTAAGGCCTCCTGCAGGCCAGGACCCAGGCTGGACGCTGGGACACAGAGGAACAAGAGCTCTGCGCTGGCGGGGACACGGGAGGGTGACTCCGTTCCTTTGCGGACCCCGCCCGCCCGGACAGGCTTCCAGCCTGCTGCTCCATGGCCGTCTCTGCTTTTCTGTCTGACCCAGCTGAATGGGGGTGGGGGTGGAGAGGGGAAGGGACACAGGGTGGGCAGTGATAGGGCAGGGTTTTGATGGATGAGTAGAAGTTTGCTGGCCGGAGAAGGCTGCAAGCGCAGCCATGCTGGGGCTGATTCGAGGGTGTGCAGTTAAGAAAGTAGAACTGGGACCCGCTGTCCCCACACCTTGTCTGCCAGACCCTCGGGCTCTGCTGGGCCAGGGCAGTGCGGAGTAAAGGGGGCGCCTCAGGCTGCCGCAGCCGCTCTGGGGCTGTGGGGCTGCGGGGCTGCGGGCGCGTAGAAGGGGCCAGAGCGTGTGTGGGCCCTTTGTGGCCTGGAGCCTGCGGCCTCCGTGCTTCTGTTGCCGACGTGGACTCCCTGCATGGGGCGTGGCCGGGCCTTCGCCAGCTCCTCTTCCTAAAACAACTTGCACTGAGGCCTCTGCGCCTTCAGTCCCTCAGTCGCTTCCAGAGATGGTGGCTTTTAATCAACTTTTATATAAAAATTCTCAGCTTAGTAGCAGACACATGTAAGTGGAAACTAGGGCTGAAGTTCTCATGCTGTGCCAGGCGGAGCCAGGTGTTGTGCTAGGCCCCGGCCGGCCGGCCCCATCACCCAGGGCCCCGGGGAGGGGAGACCTGCCCAGGGGCCCTCGTGGCAGAGCCGGGGCTCCCGAGGCCGGACCCAGCCATGGTCACTGTGGGCCCTCAGGCCATGCAGGGAAAGCCAGGGGACTCCCAGACCAGGACGCGCCCTCCCGAGTGTCGTCCTCTGGTGACAGGCGTGACTTCCTGTCCTGAGCACCTGGCCAGGTGCCCCGGGAAAAGCAGCATCCACGAAGACCCAGCCCTGAGGGCAGCTTGACCTGCTCCCAGACTGTCCCCGGTTTCCCGGAGCCGGGTGGGAGGAGGCCTCCAGACGTTTGCTGACGCTCAGTGTGACCTGCATCCGACCGTGCGTCCCTGGAACGCTGTGCACGGGTCCCAGCCCCCTGGTGAAGCTGCCGGGCCGGGCCGTCACCCCTTACTAGCTGGTGACTCAGCAGGTTCACTGAGGCCTTGGTTTCCCCGCCTCCGTCAGTGGCCTGAAGGGCGCAGTGCTGTGTGTGATGTGCCTGGCCGCCGCGGCTCCCAGGGGTGGGGGCTGTCACTGTCATCTTTGTCGTGGCCAACGGCCACCTGCAGGGTGCTCCTGTGGGGTCTGCTCTGTGGTTGGGTGACGAGGTTTTCAAAGACGAGGTTTCAGGCTGGTAACCGAGATCCTGTGGGTGCGGGGCCCCTGGCGCCGGGGACTCTGGTCTGGGGTCCGTCGTGGGGCCCATGGGGGCTGGCGGGGCTGGTTAGTGAGCTTCTGCTCCCCCCGCATCTTCCTCGGATCCGCAGCTCCTGCCAGCACGCCAGGCCCGCGTGGACACGCCTGTCTCCTGGGTGATGGAGCTGACGTCACCTGCCCCGGGAGGCAGAGGGCATCGGTGCCCGGTGGCAGCAACAAGAGCTGACCCATGGGGCTCCCCCGCACCTTGAAAAGTCAGCTCAGGGGCGCCACCCCAGGGCGTGCACAGAGCAGGCTGGGCCTCGGTGCTCACTGTGGATGGGCTGAAGCGAGAACCTGCCGGGGTCCCCCAGCCTGGGCGGCAGGGGCTTCTCTCCAGCGTTAGCCCATTTTAGGGGTGGGATGGGGGTGCTGAGAAGGGCGTCCCCAAACCCAGTCCTGATTTGACACAGAGCCACAGAAGGGGTCTCCTTGGGCTCAGGGAAGGCAGGGAGCCCTCCTCCTAGGCCGGCGGGATTCCGGGAATGGAGGGAAAGCAGCCACGAGGAGAGAAGAAAACCATTAAATGTGCTAACGTGGGTGGAGCTGTCACCGGGAGGGACCCGTTTGCTGTGCTTGCAGCTTGCTGCGAAAACAAATGGGCTCACACCCTGAATGTGTGTGTGTGCGCGTGCGTGTGTGTGTGTGTGCGTGCGTGCGTGTGTGTTTACGGCGTCCAGGCTCCTGATCTACGGGGAATACTGCAGCCACATGGAACACGCCCAGAACACGCTGAACCAGCTCCTTGCCAGCAGGGAGGACTTCAGGCAGAAAGTCGAGGTAACGCAGCCACTTCCAAGCTGGCAGCTCCCTGGCCTCTCGGCCGTTTCATGGGAAGGCAGGGACCGGGCAGTGATGTGACATTTTTGGCAGATGATTTTTTCCTTTGCACTTTGTTGGGGTTGAAGGTGGGCAGGGGGAGGTCACTCACCCGGGCCAGGGCACAGCCCAGATCCCCTGGATACCGCTCTGGCAGGACCCAGGACCAGATCCAGCTCCGTGAGCCTTGGGGTCCAGCATCCCCAGGGGATGGGAGCCTTGGGGTCCAGCCCCCCTGGGGGATGGAGTGTCAGGGGGATCCTGCGCCCCCGGGTGAAGGGAGCGCCGGGGTCCAGCGCCCCTGTCAGGAATACTCTCAGTCCGCCTGCTGCTGCCCCGACACGCAGGAGTGCACGCTGAAGGTCCAGGACGGGAAGTTCAAGCTGCAGGACCTGCTGGTGGTCCCCATGCAGAGGGTGCTCAAGTACCACCTGCTCCTGAAGGTGAGACCGGCCGGAGGGGGTGAGGGTCCGGCAGCCTCTGGGGCGTGGGGTGGAGCCCACAGACAGGTCAGGCTGAGATCCCAACAAGCAGGCCGAATAAGACAGTCCGTGCTTAGGGCCTGAACACTGCGAAATATATGCCAGGAGCTGCGTGGTATGTGTTTGTATCACGAATACTTGTCACAATTAATAGACAAGGAAAATTATGATTCAAATCAGTAAGAGAGCAGAAAAACTGAGAGAGAAGGAAAAATGTCCTCAGGCCAGGAGTAAGAGCACCCGTGGCTGACTTCTGAGCCCAGTCCCTGAGCTTCCTGGCGGCCATGGAGATAGGAAGTCCCTCTGGGCAAACAGACAGAGGCTTCTGCGGGGTGCCCTGCGAGCCTCTTTAGTGATTGAACAGATCACCTGTTAGCTAGGCCCCCGGCTTCCTGCACTCTTACTGTCCCTCCCGCCATCCACACGTGTTGGGCACCCCTCCCCTTGAAGCTGTGTGTCCCCTGGGGGAAGGCTCGCTGTCTGTCTGCTGGAGTTGGGTAGTGGGGCCAGAGCCTGGGCGGGCAGGCGGGGGCTTTGTCCCCAGGGCCTGGCTCTATAGGCACAGCCGGTGCTGGGTGGGGGTGTGCGCAGAGGCCAGGACCCCCCAGTGGGAACCCACTGCCCTCTCACCCCTCCAGGAACTTCTGAGCCATTCCACGGACCGGCCGGAGAGACAGCTGCTGAAAGAAGCGCTGGAGGCCATGCAGGTGGGTCAGCAGAGCCTGGCCGGCCCGAGGCCCGCTGTGCCGTGGCTACCTTCTTTGAGGGGACCCGGGCTCACTGGCAGCCTCGAGACTGTAGACGGAGGTTTTCCTGGGACGGCAGGAGGCGGAGAGGGCGCGGGGTGGTGGGTAAGACCCACCCGGGGGCGGGGGGCGTGGGTGGAAGTTGGGGTTCCCCCCAGCCCCCCGGCCCACAGTGACTCCCCTGAGCCTCCTTCCCCCTGCTTCCCTGACGGTCCGCTGGGTCTGTCCCTGAGAGCCGTCCAGCCCTGTGCCGCCCGCTGCCTTTCCTGTGGCGTCTGCTTCTGGAGCACCCACCCCACCCAGCCACACTGCCTGCTCTCTCTGCCCGTGGAAGCCCGCCGTGCGGCCCAGAAAGAGAGCCAGCCCATGTCCCTCCCCAGCTCGGAAGCCTTCTGTGTCTCCCCACTGTCCCCGGGTCGGGCGCGGCTCCTGAGCCTGGCACGCGGCCGCCGCAGGCGCGCGTCCGGCTTGGCGGTCGTGGGGGTGTCACGGGTGCCCCGCCTTCGGGCGAGCGCGGCTGCTCTCGGGCCCCTGAATGTGCGCCGCGCCTTCCCACCTGCGTGCTGGCCGGGCCGAACCCATCCTTGTCCCCTGGCTGCGGCCCGGGCGTCCTCCATTTTTGCAAAGCGACCTTCTCGGGAGGTCGCCCCCTGGCGTCCGTCCCGCGTTGCTCGGCCGCCTGCGTGAAGCGGGTTTGTCCTCCCGGGGAAGCTTTGCTCCACGTCCCGTGTGAACCCTGTGGCCGGGACCAAGGAGGCCCCGGTGGTCGGACGGCCTGACAGGCCCAGCCTGTGACGTTCCTGCCTCGGGGTCACAGATGCTGCCCTGCCAGTGGGCTCCCCGTGGGGACAGGCAGGAGGCCCTGGAGGGGAGGCCCAGACGCAGCGGACAGTACCCCCTGGTGGCCAGCAGGAGGCGGTGCATGTGGATGGCGGGGCAGGCTGGTGGGGTTGCTCGTGTCCTGCCCAGGCTCCGCGGGGCCGCCCACATCCCAAGGGCTAAGACATGGGCTTGTCCAGGTCTGCCTGGCTGTTTTTCCTCTACTCTGACCTCGACGGGGGTCCAGTGACGGGACAGAAAGAAGCTGTTCTAGGTCGTGGGATTTCTTGGCCCGTTGATGGGATTTGAGTGGGCTTCACTTCTCCTGCCTCATCGGTCCAGTGGGGTGCCTGCCGCTGCTCAGCCCTGGGCCACGTCGAGGGCCAGCCACCCCTGGGGACAGCGGAAGGGGCTTTGGAAATGCCCAGCCCCTGGATGGCGCGGTGGGGGTCAGGGCTGAGCCCCCTCACGCCCCGCCCCGCCCTGCAGGGACCGCTGACCCACTTCCTGCCTCTGTTGTGCCGCAGGACTTGGCAATGTACATAAACGAAGTTAAGCGGGACAAGGAGACCCTGAAGAAGATCAGTGAATTCCAGAGTTCCATAGAAAACCTGGTGAGTGTGGCTGACGCTCCAGAGGGAAGATCACTGAGCATATTTGATAAGCGGCGGGGGGGGGGGGGGGGCCGGGCCGACCACACATGCTGCCCACCCGGGTCGTGGAAGCAGGTGCAGCCGTGCCACGAAGCAGCTTCTGGGGCTGCATCTGACCTCGGACTCCTGCTCTGTGCTCCTCGGCCGGCCCAGGTGCCCTGCGCACAGAGGTGGGGGCCCGAGGGGGGCAGCGGTACTGGCTGTCACATCCTCCCTCCCTGGCCTGGACCAGGACCCTCTTGAGTCCAAGAGGAGGGCGTGGCTCCCGGGGCGAGTGAGGCTCTGTCTCGTCCGGGACCCCCGGCCCACCCACGTCCTGTCTCTTGGGGGGACAGTGGAGGAGGGGCTTTGGCCACCCTGCCCAGGAGCTGCCCTGTGTCTCCCCGCCTCCTTGCCCTCGGCAGGCAGGGCTGACCCCTCACGGGACCTCATCCCCAGCCTGGTCCGTCACGGGCTCAGCCTTGGGGCGTCTAGTGAGCCACTGTGTCCTGCGGGGCGAGGAGACGGGCCAACCCAGGAAGCAGGCACTTCCCCGCCTGTGCCAACCAGTACCCGCTTCTCCCAGATCCCACCCTAAGTGGGGTTTCTCCACTCGGCGCTGTTGACGTCTGGGGCCGGAACGTTCTTTGTCGTGGCAGCACCCTTCGTCTCTGTCCGCTGGATGCTGGTGGCCCCCCCACCCTTTAGGGTCCCCAGCGATGACATCCAGATGTCGCCAGATCCCCCTGGGTACAGAGTCCCCCTGGCTGAGAGCTGCCGGTTTCCACAGCCTTTCACTCTCTGGTCCCTGACCTTGCAGTGTCTGGAGAGTCCCTGTCGAGGGCACATCAGCACAGAAGCTTTGGCAGAGGGAGCTCCGATGCCCAGGCTGAGGTCTGGTGCCCCTTTGGCCAGCCCTCCCCACCAGGGTCAGAAGGCCTGTCAAGGCGGAACGGGACCGCCTCGACCCGCACGCTGTGCGACAATGTTCGCAGTGTGTCATCCAGGAAAGAAACAAAGAAGTCGCCAAACAGCCCTGGAGCCCCCGCTCATTTTTCTTTCCCTTCAGAGGGGGTTAAGAGCTGTTCCCCAGGCTGTGAGCGTCGGTGCTGATGCCTGGCGGGGTCTGGGGCTGTTGATTTTCTTTTCGTGGAGCCTCGGGTGTTTTCTAAATGCTGTCTGATGGATGGACGGGCACGACTTTCCCAATACAAAGGCCTTGTTTTGAAAAATTTTTTTACGTAGAAATAATACGTGCTCATTAAGTAACAGCAGTGAGAGAGCAAATGAAGAAAAGTGGCGCGTTCCTGCGGGCCAGGGGCCCTGCTCTGCCCAGCCCGATGTGTCCCTCCAGCCCCGACCACATCCCGGCCGGTGGAGCCGCTGGTTTTCTTCGCACACTTCAGAGATGAAATGTGGAGGCGCGGGGAGGCACTAAGCAGGGTGTTGGTCCCACCCCGTGTGGCACCGAGGCGACCCTCCTCGTCTTGTTCTGGCAACTTCTAGAAAATGCAGAAAACTCCAAAGAAGGTGCCGAGAGCCGCAGCCTAGCGCCAGGCGGGCTGGCCCCACAGCGCTTGGCAGCGTCCCCTTCTTCCTGCTCTGTCTGCATAGATCTCAGAGGGGACGTGTCTGGAGATGTGTCTCTGAGTCAAAGCAGAGCATAGGGGTTTTGACCCGAAGGCCCTGATGAACCACTGGCAGGACCCCCCCCACCAGGCCCCGACCGCTCTCCTCTGATAAGCACAGCCTGTTCTCTTTTTAATTCGGGTTCTCGGCCTTGGGCGTCTGGCTTTGCCTCACAGGTCCCCGCACTGGGCTCCACACAACAGCAGCCTGTTAACGGGACCCTGCCATCAATCGCTCTTTGTCCCGCAGAGCTGGACGGGGTCCTCTGCGGGGCCTCCGGGCCCGGTCCTCGCGTCTCTGCCCCGCCCGCTGTCCTCAGCACCAGCCGGGGGCCGCTGGGCTTGCCGCTCTCACCCTGGGTTTCTGCAGGAAGCATCCATCGTCCACACCCGCCGCCTGGACGCCCGCCCTCCCCTTTCCATGTAGGTGCCGGAGGTGGGAGCCAGCTGGCACTGGGCTAACGGCCTTGCCTTTTCTTCCCCAGCAAGTGAAACTGGAGGAATTTGGGAGACCAAAGATCGATGGGGAGCTGAAGGTCCGGTCCATAGTCAACCACACCAAGCAAGATAGGTGAGCGAGCCGGCGCTGGGCTGGGCGGCCCGAGTCGGGCACCCGCCCCAGGGCACCGCGCTCCCTGCGGGTCTGGAAACAGCCTTTCCTGTGCACTCGGCTTTGTGTTGCTCCGTTTTAATTGCTTCCTTCCTCGGCGAGGGAGATGGGCTGCTGTGCCGTGGGGCTGTGCGGCCTGCGGCCGGCGCAGGGCTGGGCCGAGGGCAGCCGGGGGCCGGGCCTGGGAGCGGCCCTGTGGGCCCTCTGCCAGCTGTTTGGGCAGGAGCGCTGGGCTTGCGGCCGGGCTGAGCTGACACGGCCCCAACTTGTTCAGTCCTTTTGGGGCCGGGGTCACGGCAGATGTGAGCCCTGCCCCGTGGGGCCCCATCCAGCGGAGGACAGCCATGTAAACAGGCGTGACCCTTAGCAGTCAGTGCTGTGAGGACAGCCGGCTGACGGAGCCGGGCCGGAGGAGCCCAGACGCACCTTGGGCCGCGGGGGCAGGGGGCCCAGGAGGGCTTCCCGGAGGAGCTGTCTCTGGGCGGCTGAGACCTGGCCCAGGGGTCAGAGCCAGTGGGGCCGGCCAGGCGCAGGGGGGGCCCGGGAGGGGAGGGGCGGCCTGGGCTGACGGGTCCCTGGCCTCGGGGCCAGGTACCTGTTCCTGTTCGACAAGGTGGTCATCGTCTGCAAACGCCGGGGCTACAGCTACGAGCTGAAGGAGGTGGTCGAGCTGCTTTTCCACAAGATGTCTGACGACCCCATGAGCAACAAGGACGTCAAGAAGGTGGGCCCCTGGCGGTAGCGGAGGGGCCCACGGGCTGGGCTGCTGGGCAAGGGGCGCTGACCCGAGGAGGGTGGTCAGTGCCGCCCACCCTGTGCCAGGCCCAGCACCTCCCTAGCCTTTGTTCCAGTTGCTCTTGTGGGGGCTGCGGGGCGTGATCCAGATCACGGCTCCCCAGTGAGGACACTGAGCACAAGGGCCTCACCCGAGGGCCGGGGTGAGAGCCAGGCCTTGAGTTTGGCTCCCTGGCTCCAGCCTTCACAGCCCCCCTGCAGCAGGCAGACCCTCCCTGCCCCTCCCCGGCCTCCTACTGTGGACCAGAGTTTGGGTGGGCCTCGCTGTGGCTTGTCAGACTCATGTCCAGCCAGTGGGCTGTGGCCATGACTGCTGGGGGTGGGGCCATGACTGCTGGGGGGTGGGGCCAGACTGCTGGGGGTGTGGCCATGACTGCTGGGGGTGTGGCCATGACTGCTGGGGGTAGGGCCGTGGATGCCCCATCTCCTAGTTCAGTCCTGCTTCTGCAGAGGCCTCTGTACCCAGTGCTTGAGCACCTACTGTGTGCAGCCCTGAGCTAGGTGTGGGGGCCAGAACCAATGTGCTAAAAAATCCCAGACTCTGGACTCCCGAGCTTACAGGTAGAGTACGGGTACCACCTGGAAGAGCAAGTGAGGGTGACCCCCCTTGCCCTGATATCAGAAACAAGCCACTGGGCCCCAGAGGCAGTGACCTTCCCAGGCTGGGAGCTGAAGATGTGCGTCCCCCCCAATCCTGGCACCCTGCCCTCTGGGAGCAAGGCCCCCCGGGACTCGCGGGGGGCGCTGTCCTGGGCTGCAGTGCCCACTGTGCGCCTGCGTCGGCCTCTTGATGACCTCTCTTCCCCTCTCCTCTCCTCTCCTCATGCTTCCTAGTCTCACGGGAAAATGGTAAGCAGCTGGCGCCCTCGTCCTCAGCGCCTTTCTCTCCCCGGTCCCTGATGTCCGCGCTTCCTCCCCGAGCGGGAACAGGGCCTGGGCCCCAGGGGCCTGAGCCGGGCCGGGCTCCTGGCCTTCTTCCCTCTCTGTCCTACCCTCGGGGTCTGGACTGTGACGTGAGGCATATTCCTGGTACGGATTTGCTCCCCTGGGAGGATCTGAGGCAAAGCCCCCCGTAACCTGCCCCACCGGCTCCCTGGAAGTTAAGGCCTGGCTGGTTTCGGAGCCCGCGGGGTTTCGTCTGTTCTCTGCGTCCTCCTGCTCTTCACTTCTGTCCCTTCCTCCCGCTCTTCCTTTTTCCTTCCGTCACTTATCACACAGGCTCAGACCCAGACTTTCCAGACTCTTCTTCCCGGGCCCCTCTGAAGCCCTGGTGGCGGCGGGGGCCGGGGGCAGCCGGGCCGGCGTTGCTGCGGCTCCCCAGCCCCATGGCCTCGTCTGCCTTTTTCTGTTGTTCTGCTTCAGACCAGTGGGATTTGGGGCATCACGTCTAGGAAGGAGAGTGGGCGGGCCGCGTCCTGGAGGGCCCCGAGCAAGCTCTGAGCGCGGGCCTCTGAACCAAAAGAGCCCTCGGCTGCAGGCGCTCCTTGGAGGGGGAGGGAGAGGGGGTCCCGGGACATCTTGTTGGAGGGTGCGCACATGCACTGCGTACACACACACACACACACACACACGTGCGCAGGCCCAGGCAGTAGTGCGTGTGTGCGGGCGTCTGTGCCCGCGGCAAGCATGTCCCCTTCTCCCCCCGCAGTGGTCCTACGGCTTCTATCTAATTCACCTTCAAGGAAAGCAGGGCTTCCAGTTTTTCTGCAAGACGGAAGACATGAAGCGGAAGTGGATGGAGCAGTTTGAGATGGCCATGTGAGTGCCGGGGTGGCAGGTCTGGGGGTGAGATTCCCCCCCTCATAGATTTTGCCCAGGGGCCTCCCAGATGAGAGGTGGTTCCAGTGACCACAGGCTGCCTGTCTCCCTCACCCCCGGGGGGACGCCAGCCCTGCCCCGGGTGGCGGCCTCACTGTGCAGCTGGTGGCCAGAGGGCCTTCCCTCTGGGACTGCCTGACCTGCGTGGCTCGGCCAGGTCCCTGCCCCTGGGTGTCCCACACCTGCCCGGCAGGGCTGCGAGTGGCCAGGAGTGAACTCAAGGTGACTTGGGGCCTTACAGGCTGGTGGATTGTCACCTCGGGAGGAAGTCACAAGGCCGCTCTTCCGCGCCATCTAGGAAGAGCCCCACTGTGTGCAGCAGAGAAAGGCGGTCGCTCGAGTCCCCAGAGCCCTCAGGCCTTGAGGCTGCGTGGCACGGGCCTAGGGGCCTCCGGGCCGGTGCCTGCTCGCCTCCCAGGCCTTTTCCCGTGGGCCCCAAGGCTTGCTTTCCAGGGGTTGTAACTGTCAACCCAGCATCCTATTATGAAAATGTCCAAGTTGAAAAAATGTTACGGTGAGCGCCGGGCTCCCTCCGTTCACCGCGGGCTGCCCCTTGCCGCCCGCCGTCCTCCCCGCCCTCGCCCCGTCTGCAGTGGGCGTGTTTCAGGGAACTGCAGGCGGCAGCACACGTCCCCTCGGTACCTGCGGGGCCCGCTGCGAATTCTACGCGTCAGCCTTGCCCCTGCAGCGACACCCGTAGTGCAGCCTGCTGAGTCTTGTCAGATTCTTGCACCTGTCCACACCCAAACCCCGCCCCTTACCACCACCTAGAAGGTTCTCGAATGCCTCTGCGGGTTCATTTTAAAGCCCCCACCTGGACCCTCCCCTACCTGGGTGTCAGTGCCCCCACCCCGGGTCTGCGGGTGTTCGAGCAGCTCCAGGCTCTGAGTCCCGGCCCTCTGCCCCCCGTCCTGGCTGGTCCTGGCGGCTCCCGTTTCCTGGGGCTCAGGCGACCTGGCGCCCGCTTCCCCTCCTGTCAGGTCCAACATCAAGCCTGACAAAGCCAACGCCAACCACCACAGCTTCCAGATGTACACGTTCGACAGGACAACCAGCTGCAAAGCCTGCAGGATGTTCCTCCGGTGAGTGGCCCCCGCCTGGCCCCCGCCCACCCCACCTCCGGGCCCCCGAGGGAGCCTGAAGCCATGTCCATCCCGCTCCCCATCACTGCGGACCGCCCCCCGCCTGGCCCCCGCCCGCCCCACCTCCGGGCCCCCGAGGGAGCCTGAAGCTGCGTCCATCCCGCTCCCCATCACCGCGGACCGCCCCCAGCCCGGCGCAGTGCCAAGCCGCGACGACCTGGGGAAATAGCCCAGCCGTATGGGACCCACCAGCCGGCCCTCCAGTGCTTGGGGTCCAGCCGGGGCGGGGAGGTGATGGTCCCCGTGGGTGGCCGGGGCCTGTCCGAGGGGAGAGCCAGCCCCAGGCTGCACGTTAGGGTGGGGGTCCTGGGGGCGCAGGGCTTTGAGGGGTGGCTGCCCTGCGGGGCAGAAGGCAGGGTGGCTCTGGTGGTCACCTTACCTCCCGTCCTCGTCCGGTGCAGGGGCACCTTTTACCAGGGTTACCTGTGCACCAAGTGTGGCGTCGGGGCGCACAAGGAGTGTCTGGAAGTGACCCCTCCCTGCAAGATCAGTGAGTACCGCTCCTGCCCTGCGCACACGACAGGAGCCGCCGCCACGCACCCCGAGCCCAGGGTCCCAGCCCTCACACCTGCTGGCCTGGCTGTGTTCCCACGTTCTCCTCTCCTGCCACGGTGACCCCCTGGGGCAGGGACCAGAGGAGGACACTGAGACCCAGAGAGGGGAGGACGCCTGCCCTGGGTCAGACAGCATCGAGAGGCCCAGCCCGGGAGCCGGGTTCCATTGCAGAGCCCTCCTCCTAGCTGAGGCTTTTCTCTGCCTCTTCGGCACCCCTGCCGTAAACTTCTAGAAATCACACAAGGGCACAGAACATTCTTGCCAGTTGCACGGAGGTTTCTGGTCACGGAGAAACACCTTGCCCCCAGTTCTCCCGCACCCGGAGTGGCCCGGTGCTCTTTAGCTGCAGCCATGTTTGTGGCTGGTTCACACCCGCGCGGTCTGGGCAGTGCTCCGCTCCGCCTGGAGCCCACTTGTCGGATGGGGCGGCCTGAGGCCGGGGAGGGAAGGGACTTGAGCCTCTGGATCATCCTGGTTTGGGGAATGAGCTGGCAGGGTTTTCCAGCCTAGAGCGGCTGGACCAGCGGCCGAAAAGCCTGAGACGGTTCTGGAAGGTTTCGGAGCCACCACGGTCACAGGCCAGCTGGGCCCTGGTTCCGGTGGGGAACGGGCACCGTGGATGCGTCCTGGAGGCACCAGCCCGCGGAGGGTCAGCAGCGCTGGCCGAGCTCCCCGCAGGCCCTGATGTCCTGTGAACCGGTGCTTTGATGCTGCCACCCGGCGTTGGGGAGGCCGAGCCCAGGGAGGGGGGAACAGGCTCCAGGGGGACAGGAAAGCGCGCCAGGCGCTTGTCTCCGGGACGCCACTGCCCGGAGCTGGTTTTGTCCCTTCCTTGTTTACTGTGACAGCTGACCTGATGCAGGAGGAGGTCTGACGGGTCAGCC
This sequence comes from Catagonus wagneri, assembly GCA_004024745.2. Lineage (NCBI taxonomy): Eukaryota > Metazoa > Chordata > Mammalia > Artiodactyla > Tayassuidae > Catagonus > Catagonus wagneri. The sequence continues at coordinate 421,261 of PVHT020000094.1, read as the reverse complement.
CAGCACCCCCGGTCCCCTCTGCAGGCCCCATGCAGCCCACTGCGGCCCAGGGGAGACCCAGCAACCCTCCGGGTCCCCTCCAGGCTAGAGGAGGCGGGGGCGCCCTCCGGCCCGCAGGCGTCCGTTCAGCTTTGCCTGCGGACACCGCCCTCTTGTGGCCACGTGTCCGTCGCACCAAGTGGCTGGACAGTTCGCCTCTTCTGGCATTTTTTTCTGTGATCTTAGAAGTAACGCGCTTACTGATCCAAAACTTAGAGGAAAAAGAAAAGAGAAGAAATGAAATAAAGAAAAAAGTAATTCTCCCTCAGGAACTGTATGATGAAATAACCAGAGGTGATGTTTTGGTATTATTTCCTGTCGAGATCTCTTATTTTTAAATACTCTTGAGTTCCCATCCCCCCACCTGATTATTAAACACTCGTTTCCCACAGGAAGTATAGGAAAAGTAAAGGCAGAGATTAAAAGCAACTCACCATCTCACCAGCAAAGACGACTGCTGTTACCAGCACGCGCTTTCTTCTTTTTTTGGCAAAAATCACACATGTGCCCCTACCCATCTCTCTCCCTCTATCTTTTTTTGGCTGCATCAGTAGCGTATGGCAGTTCCCAGGCCAGGGATCGAATCTGAGGCATAGCTGCAGCAACGCCAGGTCCTTAACCCACTGTGCCACAGTGGGAACTCCTCCCACATCTCTTTTTATGTTTGCTTTCTTCTCATGATGTATATACTTGGGATGTTGCCAGACAGGCAGCTGCATGTCTTTGGAGAGCTGCAGTTATCTGCATCCCCATGCATCAAGAGCCCCTGGTGGCACCTGGGTTTGTTGGTTTGTTTGTTTGTTTGTTTTTGCTCTTTAGGGCCATACCCGTGGCATATGGAAGCTCTCGGGCTAGGGGTCCAGTCGGAGCAACAGCTGCCGGCCGACACCACAGCCACAGCAACGCCAGATCCGAGCCACGTCTGCAAGGCCAGAAATCGAACCCACAACCTCATGATTCCTAGTTGGATTTGTTTCTGCTGCACCCCCATGGGAGCTCCAGCACCAGGTTTTATTTTAAGGAGCCTGTGGTCCGTTTCTTGTTCCTCCGCCGGGATTTGCCTGCCCCAAACACTCCTACCGCTTCTCTCGGCAGATTCCAAGCTGCTTGCTCTCCGACCCATGCTCTTATCTTCATTCTGGGCTCAGTCACTGTTCCTTGGCCTCATCAGCGTCACCTCTGGCCTGTGCCAGTGACCCATGCTAGGGCGGGTTTAACTGTTTGCTGCCAGGATGCCCCAGAAAGATGCCGGCTGCTCCTGGAGCGGTACCCCACCCCCCATGAAGCCCCTATCAGGGCCGAGCCTCGCTGCTGCGTTCCCCGTGGGCACAGCTGGCACCTGTAACCTCTGTTCTGCGGGATCTGTGGGACCTTATGTCTGCCCAAAGCAGTCTGTGACTGTGAGCGCTAAATGGTGTTGAAGTCACATCAGCCACACCTTAGCCATTGTGGTGTTGGCCTGGCAGCCCAGCTTGTCAGGCGGCTGGGGCCCAGCCTGGCACAGTGCTCTCCCCTGGGGTCACCCCAGGACAGGCAGAAAGAATCTTCAGAATTCTTTGCCTTCCATTTGACAGGCTGAGGTGCGCCCTGTCCAGAGTGAGCGTGCTGACAAATCGAGTAGCATGCCTACCGAGGTCTCATATCAGCCGCCCACGGCAGGCATCACCAATCAATTGTGGAAATCTTTCCTCTGAGCCCACGACAGGCATCACCAATCAGCTGTGGAAATCTTCCGTCTGAGCCCGGTGATTAGGCAGCTATGATCACTGCAGCAGAGCTGGCTCCTGCAGGAAAACCTCTGTGGCACTGGGTCTGACAGACAGTGTGTGCCTGCTCGTGGGCCCCCTTGAACCAGAGCTCAGAATTTGCCGACAGAAGTAATTGAGAGATTTTCGTGGTTGCCAGCCAGGCGTGTCCATAACCCAAGTCTGAAATGAAGGGCCTTGGAGCTTACTTTGCTCACGCACTCAGGCACCAGCAACTCCTGCTGTGTGGACAAAGCTCCCTGCCCCTTCCCCCCACCCCATCTGCGGTGTTGGCCGCTTGCCCTCTGACCCGGATGTATTTCCTTTTTAGGTTCACCTGCAGACCTGGTGAGTCCGCCAAACTGTTCCCTTCCCGCTGCCTGCACCCCACGCAGCCCTGTGCCCGGAGCTGGAAAGACCCAAGCGTTCGGGCCCCCATGCCTGGGGCCACGCTGGCTTGCAGAGCCCCCGATGGCCACGTGGGGCCTATATTTCCCTTCATGGGCGTCAGTAGAAATGGGTCCCCACGCCCGGCCACCTGGGCCCTGATAGCAGGTGCCCTGCCCCGCTGCTCCGTCCCTGCCTGCCGCCCTGTGGCTTACTGGCGGCTGTGGATGCCCAGTTCCACGACAGGTGTCTTCCCACATGCCCTGCCTCCTGCTTTGGCTTAGAGCCCGCTCGCTAGCTGACTTGGGGGCGAAGTCACTGATTCACTTACGGGGTGTGGACGTTGCGTCTCACCCCAGCCATGGGGTCCGGCCAAATTAAGCAGCACTTAAAGGGCTCTTAATAAGCCCTGCGTGGGGCCCAAAGATGCCCTCGAGAGAAGGAAGACACAGCATTGAGTGGTCACGGCAGGACATGTCCCAGACAGAGACAACCGACACCAAGCTCAGAGCAGGGAGCCCCAGGCTGGGTGGTCAGGGCGGGCTTCCTGGAGGAGGTGCACGTTCATGGTAAGGAGCAGGAGGGGGCAGGGGATGGGTGTCCCAAGGCTGCAGAGGGACACAAAGGTGGGGGGTGTAGGGAAGGCGGTGTCACACGGGGGCCAGGTTGTCACACGGGGAGGCAGTGTCACAAACGCCCGTGCGTCTGCTCCCTTGACCCTCCTATCCGGGGTGGGGGGCAGGGAGCGGCGGGCGCTCGGGCAGCCTTCCGTCCTCACAGTCCTCTTTCCTCGCCCTCACAGGACGCCTCTGGAGCGGGGCCAGGTGAGTCTCTGGGACTTGGCCCTCTCTGTCCTCTGTGTCAGCCGTCACCCTGGGAGCCCAGCCCAGGCCTGGCCACGGCGACTGCCGGCTTTGCCCAGCGATCTCGGTCCCGGGCTCCCTTCCGCCTCCGCAGCCACCTCCCCGGGAACCTTCTTAGTTTCTGATGATGCTGCGCCGGGCAGAGGGTCAGCGTCCCCTCGGCCCAGGGAGGCCCTGAGCTGAGGCCCAGAGGCCCGGGGCAGAGCAGACAGCAGCACGCTGCCGCTGCCACTTTACTGCTCCCTCTGTCCCCTCGTGTCCCCCGTTTCGAACGAGGGGAACCCCATCTCCTGCTCCACGTGGCTGACTTTCTGTCACAGACCTGAAAGGTGTTTGCATGAAAACACAGAGTGCTCCTGGAAAGTAACTTGCTGTTGGAATTCCTGTTGTGGCTCAGCAGGTTAAGGACCAGATGTTGTCTCTGTGAGGGCGTGGGTTCGATCCCTGGCCCTGCTCAGTGGGTTAAGGATTTGACACTGTCACAGCAGTGGTGTAGGTCGCAGATGCGGCTTGGATCCTGCATTGCTGCGGCTGTAGTGTAGGCCGGCGGCTGCAGCTCCGATTGGACCCCTAGCCTGGGAACTTCCATAGGCTGCAGGTGCGGCCCTAAAAAGACAAAAAAAAAAAAAAAAAAAAGAAAATAGTGACTTGCTATTAGCATAAGGATACCTTCGACCTGTCAGGTGCATAAATAGTGCACTGAGGATATTTAGCAAAGGGACAAGGGAGTCTTTCAGCAAGAATTTAGGGAGGGGTGACACAGGCCTGCCCACTGAGCGCCCCGGGAGGTCTGAGAACACGGGGAGGGCAAGGTCACCTCGGGTGGGCTGCCACCGGGGCAGTCACCGGGCCGCCCCCCTCCTGCCCTGTCCCCCACAGGTCCCAAGATGGTGGCCGTGCAGAATTACCACGGTGCCCCCGCCCCCGCCGCGAAGCCAGTGCTGACCTTTCAGACGGGCGACGTGATCGAGCTGCTGCGAGGCGACCCCGAGTCGCAGTGGTGGGAGGTGTGTCCTGGGCCCGGGAGGGCTGAGGTCTCCCCCATCCCCCTGCAGTCGAAGCGGGGACTCCTGCGGCCCCAGGCGGGGTGGGTTTGGGGCATAAGACCGACGGGGTGGAGAGAAGAGGGCTGTCGGTAGGGCCTGGGTCTTTGGGAAGTGGAGGTACAGCGGCCCCAGACCCCTTGCCATCTGCCACCCCCTGGGTGGCGTCCTGCACCCTCCCCAAAGCTCCCCGCAGGCCAGGCCGCGTCCACCCTGCGCCCCACCCCGCCCAGGCCAGGCCAGCACCCCCAAGCTCGGCACCGGGTTGGGGGGGCACCTTGACCGAGACCCACCTCCCACTGCCCGCCCCCAGGAGGCCCTGGAGGGAACAAACACGGACCCGGGTCCATGTGACCGTTTATGATTCTGAGCCTTGAAACTTGCTGTTCTGATCGCAAGGCTGGAGGAAGCGGGGCCGTTGGTGCTTCCCCCCCCTAGGCTCGAGGGAGCCCTGAGACCCCCGGGACGCGCGTGGGGCCACGGGAGCCGGGAGCACTTCCCCAGCTGGGGCCCCCGGGGCGACCTGCTTAGAGCCGATGCTAGTGCGTGTGTTTGCAACGCTCGAGTGCTGTTACTGCCGTCCTCGTGGCTGCCTGGTCCTTGCCAGCACGTGGTTACTGACGAGCTCACTGCGCTAGACCGCGCCTCGCGTGGCTGGGGACTCGGGCGCAGAGGGGGGGTCTGCCCCAGGCTGGCCCCGGCCTCCCAGCTCCCCGCCCCGCCCCCGGTGTGACCGGGGCTGTCGGATCTGGGTGGCCCCACAGGAATGCTTTGCTGATGCGAAGGTCGGGGGCCGAGGGGGAGCTGCTGGGAGAGGCTCAGGAGGGTCTTCCGGGCAGAAGGAGCAAGGAGAGCGGACAGCTGCCCCCGGGACCCTCCCAGGCGGTGACCCTCGGGTCCGCCTGCCCCTCGCGGTTTGGGAAGGGCCGCTGTGGATGCGGGAAAGGAGCGGCCGGGAGGTGGGGCTCCAGTCCCGGCGCCGAGCAAGTCGTCCGACTTCCCTGGGCCTCAGTGTCCTCATCTGAGCAGTGGGGGCGCCGCTCACCTTCCCGCCCCCTGAGGTCACCGCAGGCAGGTGATGGTCGCTTGTGCTCCCCAGGATAAGCTGCGCACAGGCTGCAGCCCCCCGCCTCCCCGGCCTCGGGCCCAGACCCTCTGCCCTCTTCCAGGGTCGGCTGGTGCAAACCAGGAAGTCGGGTTACTTCCCAAGCTCGTCTGTGAAGCCCTGTCCGGTGGATGGAAGGGTGAGTACTGGCCACGGAAGCTTCTAGAACACGGTGGCCAAGGTGCCGAGAGCCATCTCCCCACTCGGGACGTCCTGGGCTGGTTCGGGCTGCTGTGCGCTGGCCTGGGAGCTGGAGCTGTGCCCAGAAAAAAGACGGGAGGGGGCCAAGAGGCAGGGGCACCCTCTTGTTGGGAGGGTGTGACTGGTTTTAAAAGCACTAGCATGGACATTTCTGCGGCAGGTGTAAAGGACCCAAGACCAGCTGCCTTTCTCCAGCTTTTAGGGACTTTAATTTGAGGAAATTCTTCTCCTCCCAAGCGTAAGGCTTCAGAGCCAGACATTATGATATTTAGAAAAAAGGCGGTACAGTAGTTCCCGTCGTGGCTCAGCGGTTAACAAACCCAGCCAGCATCCATGAGGACATGGGTTTGATCCCTGGCCTCGCTCAGTGGGTTAAGGATCCAGCGTTGCCCTGAGCTGTGGTGCAGGTGGCAGATGGGGCTCGGATCCCGTGTGGCTGTGGCTGTGGCTGTGGCTGTGTTGTAGGCCAGTGGCTACAGCTCCAATTGGACCCCTAGCCTGGGAACCTCCATATGCCGCAGGTGCGGCCCTAAAAAGACAAAAAAGTAGAGAAGAAGGAGAAAAAAGGCAATACAGCAGCGCCTCTTTCATCCGAGTGCTAGGGTGCCAATGCCTGACTGTTACCAAAGGCTGCTGTCAGCCCTGAATAAATTGCACCCTCCTCTCCCAGCCGAGAAAGGCGGTTACAGGTGAGAGAAACTTCTCGCCGAAGGAGCAGGAGGCAGCCCCGGAGCTCTGGTCCGCCCACCGGGCCCTGCCCCGCTCTGGCCCCACTGCCCAGCCCACTGCTTCTGTGCGGCCCGCTGCCCAGTCGAAAGAGAAAGCGGTTTTGGGATAGGCTTTGCTGACAGGTCAAGGGGACCAGAGAGCAGCAGAGGAAAATGTCCCTAACTCACTGGGTGGCCTGGGGGAAGGGGTCCCATCCCCGTCCAGGCCTGTGTTGCCCCGCCTGCTTGGTGAATGGGGTGGGGAGGGGACAGGTAACCTGGGCGGCTTTGCCCAGCGTGTGGTCCGCTGAGGGGCGGCCGGGGTGGGGAGAGCTGCGGGGCTGCAAGGCTGCCGGCCGCCTGCAGCACGGAGGACTCGAGGTGTGGGGGTGCCCCTGTCCGCGGCTGAGAAGCCCCAGCCCCCTTCAGGCTGCATCCCTCCCTGGGGATCACGTGTCCTCTTCGTGGGAGGTGACGCACTCGTTCAGTCATTCATTCCTTCGCTGAACCAAACCCCTGGAGCATGTACTCAGAGCCGGCGAGTCCAGTGGCTGCCCTCGGGGGCCTCCCCGTCCGGTGGCTCTGGGCCTCAGTCCACAGGCGTTGGCCCAGGGACGCTGGCGATTGGACACCGCCGGTCCCCACACCGTGGACAGCCTCTGGGGGGACATTAACTGGAATGTTCTCTCCTGCCAGCCGCCCGTCAGCCGGCCGCCGTCTCGGGAGACGGACTACACCGCGTACCCCTGGTGAGTGGGTCTGCCTGCCTCTGTGCCTCTCCTCTGCCTCTTGGGCGTCTGAGCCCCGCCACGGGCAGCCCCCTTCTCCCTCCTCAGCCCCGAATCACCTTCTCGACCCCGAGGCCGCCCCTCCCCGTCAATAACCAGACCGTCAGGTTTGAACATTTGGGAGAATGAAGGCTTTCTTTCCTTTTTTTCTTTTCTTTTTATGTCCACACCAGCAGCACATGGAAGTTTCCAGGCTAGGGGCTGAATCAGAGCTGCAGCTGCCAGCCTACACCACAGCCACAGCAACACCAGAGCTGAGCCGCGTCTGCGACCTACACCAGAGCTTGCAGCAGCGCCAGATCCTTAACCCACCGAGCAAGGCCAGGGATCAAACCCACATCCGCATGGATGCTAGTCGGGTTCGTTGCCGCTGAGCCACAACGGGAACTCCCAACCTTTCTGTAATGTGACCTTCCTTGAGCTTCATTGTATGAAATATGTACGAGGTTCATTGTATGAAATAGGTACAAACTTCATTGTATGAAATACGTACAAGGAAGTGTGCTGAAGGCCAGAGTGCTGTGTATTTGCTCACACGGAGCTCGATGCGAGCAGTGAGTTTGTTTGATGAATGGAACACGGAGGTGGGCGTGGCAGGTGTGAGTCTTGATGCAGGTGGGCCTCGGGGCCAGGTTCTGTCCCTGCTGCCGGCTGACGGGCCTCTTCCCTGCGGAAGCTCGCTCTGCGGTGCCCTGGAGCGGCGGCCCCTCTACCCCGGGAGGGTCTGCCCTCGTGGTGTTCAGTTCGGGGGTCATCCCTGAAGCCTGCCAGCGAGGCCGTGTCTGCACCCTTGGTGTCCCTGGCCTCCCTGGCACCTTGAGGCCCCAGGTCTGTTCCCGTGCGTTGTTCACCCTGCGTTTGGGTCTCACAGGGAGCGTGGAGGACTGACCTGTGATTTTCACCAGACGGAGTGTGGCCTCTAGTTTTCTAATGCATCTCTTTACAAGAGCCCCAGTCCAGCCCACAGAGAGGCGCGGATGGGGCCAGCTTTTGTTCTGGGGGTGGAGCTGGGGGGTGGGCTTCGTTTCCACCGTCCCAGACCCACCAGTGGAGGTGCTGGTGGTGGTCCCTGTGTTAGGGACACAACCCCCCACAGAAGCAGTTTGTGTTTCTTACTGCTTTTTATTTATTTATTTATTTTGTCTTTTTGCCTTTATGTAGAGCCGCACCCGCGGCATGTGGAGGTTCCCAGCCTAGGGGTCTAACAGGAGCTGTAGCCGCTGGCCTTTGCCACAGCCACAGCAACGCGGGATCCGAGCCGCGTCTGCAACCTACACCACAGCTCACGGCAACGCCAGATCCTTAACCCACTGAGCAAGGCCAGGGATCGAACCCGCAACCTCATAGTTCCCAGTCGGATTCGATAACCACTGAGCCACGACGGGAACGCCTCTTACTGCTTTTTAGATGGTGAGAACTTGGAAAGGAAATTTCATCTCACGTCTGTTACCCTGAACGCCTCTTGCAGGCCCAGGGTTCTGGAGGGCAGAGGTCCCTGAGGACTGGCTGGGTGCTGGGGTCCTTATTCTCGCCCAGCAGTCCTCTCATGCCGGCCTCTTGATGCCGGCCTGTGCCCCCTGGCGCGGATGCCCCGCCCCACGTCTCCCCCAGGCCCCGCCCACACTTGCCCCTCCTCCTGGGGGCGTGGCCTCATGTCCGCAGCCTCCTGCTCCCAGGTTAGGTAGAGAGCGCTCACGGCTGGGGCTGGAGGCGCATAAGGCTGTGTCAGTGAACCGCTCCGCTTTCTTCCTCTGCTCCAGGTTTGCCGGCAACATGGAGAGGCAGCAGACCGACAACCTGCTCAAATCCCACGCCAGCGGGACCTACCTAATCAGAGAGCGGCCGGCGGAAGCCGAGCGCTTTGCCATAAGCATCAAGTACGTGGCGGCTGGGGGTCGGGGAGACCGCTCCCGCGTGGAGCCCACAGCCCCTCCGGGTCCTGGGCTTGCTTGGCGGAAGGGCCTTGGAATGTGTCGCCCGAACCAGGGCACTTTGGAGATGAAAGCTCCACACGGTGCAGCCATGGGGCAGCTGCGAATGACCCTGAAGCCACCGTATGGGCTTGACCTGGGGTTTTCCGGGTGGCGGCCAGAGGAGCTCAGGTACCATGAGAGGTCGGGGGCTTCCCAGCGGCCCCACAGGGGCCTCGGAGAGCACAGGCGGTCAGGCTGCGGCCAGCTTGAGGCTTCAACCAGTGGCCTTCAGGCTGCTCTCCTCCTGCCCTTGGGGTCTTCTGTCACCTCTTCAAGAGCTGGAGTCCGATTGGCAGCTGGTCACCACTGGCACAGGACGCACGCCGGACAGGAGTCTCGGGACAGCGAATAGAGGGCTGTGGTTTGCCGTGGCCTCGATGGGGTCACGGGCCCCAAGCAGGTGGCCTGTGTCCGGGGAGGGCCTCCTTTGTTCTGTTGGTGGGTGCTTGGCTGGGGCAGGACCCGTCAGGATCACTGGACATCTATGAAGTTGCGCTGGGTGCTTCTGGTTTCAAGAGACAGAAGCCACCGTGAGGGAGCAGAGAGGCCTTTTCTATAGAATGTGGTGACGCCTCTGGCCGTTAGGGGCAGATGTGGGCCAAGCTCGGGGGTGGGGGTGGGGGCACACCCAGGTCCTGAACACACAGCGCCCTCCCGTCTCCCCACGTCAGTGCGTGAATCTCCCTCTTCCTGCACCACTGGGAGGTCTGCAGGTGCTCGTCCCCGGGCGTCCAGGGCAGGGGTCGTCCCTGATACAGAATGGTGGCCGAGGACCCCCCGGGTGGAAGCGGTGGATCTGAGGAACTCAGAGGAGCCAGAGCCGAGGCTAACTGCCGTGATCCCCATGGCTTTCCAAGAGGCCCCACAGATGTTTGGGTCTGAAACAGACGCACTGGATTTCCTAAGACATAAAAAACAAAGAACAGCTGCCATACTGAAAGTGACAGGTGTCCGATGACTGTCAGCTGGACATGACCTGGGCCACCTCGTGTCCAGGATCTGCTCTTGAGCAGAGGTCACCTGCACCTGCCGTGGGTGGTGGGAGCTTTGTATGGTGTGTGACCCAGTGCAGGTAGGGCCCTGGGAGAGAGGTGGAACATGAAGGCTGGTGGCACGGCCGGGGCGACACCAAGCAGTGAAGTGGCAGAGGCTTCTCTCGCCTGATAGGAATCTGCAGAGCATTCTCTGGGTGCTCGGACCCGCGGGGCTCTGGAGTCAGGCTTAGGCGGGTCTTGCCCCGGGAGCTAGGGTGGGGGCAAGCACACTCAGGTCACTTTAAATCCAGGAAGGCAGCGTGGTGGGTGTTCTGCAAGGCCCCACGGCCGGAGGCTGGCCGGCTGGGCGTCTGCTTCCTTAAGAGCTGATTATTCCGTTAACTGGTTTCCGGACATTAAACCAACCTTGCATTCCTTGGACATCCCGTTTAACTGTGGTGTAAAGTCCTTTTTATGTGACGGATTGTGTAGAGGTGCACATGGAGAGAGATTTGCTAACAGGTTTTGAGGATGTGAGCCCCTCTTAGCATAAGTGATGCTGTGTGTCGTTTTCTTGTGACGTCTTTGGCTTTGGAGACAGCCGGCGAGGGGGTGGGTGGCATTGGGGAGGGAGGGTTGGGTTTGAAGATCACTCCCCCGGGGCGACGTCTGGGGACCTGAGGACACAGGGCAGGGTCGAGAGGGTGACGGGAGGGGTCTGGGCCGAGGGGACCACCACTGTCGGGGCCTGGCGGGCTCACGCCTGGCCTGTCTGAGAAGGAACGCCTCCGGCTGGGCTGCAGGGGGGGAGCGCTAGGAAACGGTGTCACCGCTGGCATGAGGCTGCTCCCCTGGGGCCTCAGGGGCCCGGGCCAGACCTGTGACTTACAAGCCAGGCTGTGAAAGCCTCCCCAGGGGATGAGCAAACTGGGAGGGGTCGTCCCCATGCAGAGGACAAGCCGGATCCAGGACTGGAAGCCTCGCGGGGCTGGAGGGAGGAGAAGTGTGGGGCTCCCGGGCCGGAGGCCTTGGGCTGGCCTGGGCATTTAGGCTTCAGTCGGGCACGGTGGCCTGACAGGTGGCTGGGTGGGAGGGGACAGGCCCAGGCTGGGGCGGGGGGAGGGCGGAGAGGGAGCAGCTGTGGGAGCAGGAGGGGTGGGCTGCGGGCCGGGGTCTTCGCTCCAGCGAACACGTGAGAGCCTGGGCCCCGGGGGGGGGGCAGGGGGCCGCGTGGTCCATGCAGTGACCGCCCGTGTGCTTCGCGCAGGTTCAACGACGAAGTGAAGCACATTAAGGTGGTGGAGAAGGACAGCTGGGTCCACGTCACGGAAGCCAAGAAGTTTGAAAGCCTCTTGGTACGTGACCCCGTGGCTCCCGTCCGCCTGGCCCCGAGGCTGGGAGGCGGGCCCAGGTCTGCCGCCACGGCCGCATCACCTGCTCCCGCGGGCCGGGCTTGCGGAGGGCGCGGCAGGGGTTCCCCGCCACGGGAGAGGAGAGTCTTTACAGCGTGGGGAGGATCCAGGGAAACCGGTTTGTGGGGCACCTTGGGACAGCCTCCTGAGTCGGAACCTCTGTCCCCAAAACCCCGTGGTGGACGGGGAAGGCCACCAAGATCACAGCGGCCCATTCATGCTGAACCGGAACCAGAAACTGAGGCCCAAGGAGGTTCCATCCAGGGCGGGGCTGCTGACCAACCCCACACAGGCGTGCGCGCACACGCATGCGGCTTCTGGTCCCCACCTGTCCCAGCCCAGCCAGGATGCAGTTAAAGGCAAAGTCCTTCTAGAGGTGGTTTTAGGGATTCCCTGAGGGCTCGGCAGGTCACTGCTGTGGCTCTGGTTACTACTGTGGCACAGGTTCGGTCCCCGGCCTGGAGACTCCCGCGTGTCACAGGTGCGGCCGCAGGACAGATTTAAAGATGAGTTTAAAGTTCGGTCTAGTGGTCCTTTGCTTCATTATACACGTTACCTGTCCTGAGAACACCCAGGTAGAGCGGGTGCAGTGTGCTCTGAGCCGGCCCGCTGTGGCCCCGGACACGCACACAGTGAAGCAGAAAGTGTCCAGCCCCCGTGGTCCTGCCGTGGGGTGAGCCCCCGCAGCCTCTGAGTACAGCCTGCTGTGCTCTGTGGGTTCCTTTTTCAAACAAAACCGCTGGCCACACTGGACCCAAGTCCTAGTTTACCTCCCAGCCCTGCGGGTGCTCCCTGGGGGGTCAGTCCTCTCGTCCCGCTGTGGCCACACAGCATCCGGTCACGTGGATGTGCCGTGGCCCCTGGGACTTCCCTGGTGGGGGATGGGTGCGGGCTTCCTATCTTTTCTCCGTTATGCAGAGTGTGGCAGGGAGCAAACCTGCCCGCCCGTCCAGGCCTCTCTCCCTAATGTTTCCTTTAGAAACCTTTGGGAGGAGTTCCCGTCGTGGCTCAGTGGTGAACAAATCCGACTGGGAACCATGAGGTTGCGGGTTCAATCCCTGGCCTTGCTCAGTGGGTTAAGGATCCGGCATTGCTGTGAGCTCTGGTGTAGGTTGCAGATGCGACTCAGATCCCGTGTTGCGTGTTGCTGTGGCTGTGGCGAAGGCCAGCAGCTACAGCTCCTGTTAGACCCCTAGCCTGGGAACCTCCATATGCCGCGGGTACGGCCCTAGAAAAGGCAAAAAGACAAAAAAAAAGAAAAGAAAGAAACCTCTGGGAGAGAAATCGCAGGATCAGAACTCTTTGCCGTACTGACCACCTCACCTGCAATCTGAGTGCTGGTGGGGGGAGTTCTCGGGGCGGGGGTGAGGCTCCTGGGAGGTCTGCCCGAAGGCGGGGGCCGCGGTCTGAGCGTGTGCGTCCCGCAGGAGCTGGTGGAGTATTACCAGTGCCACTCGCTCAAGGAGAGCTTCAAGCAGCTGGACACCACGCTCAAGTTCCCCTACAAGTCACGGGAGCGCCCGGCCTCCAGGGCTTCCAGCCGGTCCCCAGGTAAGGCCCGCGTGGGTTCAGGCCAGGATCCCCTCCCGATGCCCGCCCCTGGGAG
>PVHT020000094.1:385535-408318 GCA_004024745.2 Catagonus wagneri | reverse complement strand
CGGCCTCCTCTGTAAGGGAGCCGGGACTGGCACCTCTGTTTGCAGAAGGGGCTCCACGGCGCAGACCGGGGCCGGCTGGACGGAGGGCAGGGTGGGCCGAGGGCTTGGCCTCCAGCCCAGGACTCTGCCTCTGAGCACCCCCTGCTTCCGCCAGCTTTGGAGGCCTGCAAGACCACGGGTGCCACCCGGGCAGAGCAGGCCAGGAGAGGAGCGGTGGGCAGGGAGTGAGCACCTAGTGTGCGCTGGGTGACGGGCTGGGCTCCGTGTGCTTCGTGTCCTGAATGCTCGCACGACCCGCTCGCTGGGAGGAGGTGGAAGCAGGTGCAGGCGGAGGTGGATGAGGGCAGCGCAGAAATGGCCAAGCTGCTCTGTGCCCAGGGGGAACTCGAGTCCCATGCCTTCCCGCTGCCCTTTTGGCGCCCTGGGCGGGTCCGGGGTCCCCATCCCTGCCGCCCGTGACCGTGACCGCGTGCAGACGCTCCCAGCCCCCCTTTCACTTTCTCTCTCGCCTCTTTGCAGCTTCCTGCGCTTCCTACAACTTTTCTTTTCTCAGCCCTCAGGGCCTCAGCCTTGCTTCTCAGGGCTCCTCCGCGCCCTTCTGGTCAGGTACCGCCGCCGCTCGGGGCGTGGGGCCGGCCCGTCGCCAGCTGCCCGGCGGGCCTGGCACGGGGCTGCCTGCTGGCCCACAGCCCCGGCCTGGAAGTGTCTGCAGCTGCGGGGGAGGGGGAGGGGGAGGGGCAGGGAAGGACGTGGCTCAGCGGGGGGCGGGGGGACGCTGCAGCACCTGCGGACGCAGTCAGGCTTGGGGCCCCCCTCAGCTCTGACCCGCTCACCCCGTGACCACGCCCCAGCTCACCAGCCACTGTCCCCCGTTGCTCTCCGGGAGCTTTGCCTCTGGTAGCAGCCGACAGCAGTGCGGCCACCCTCGGGGTGAAGGTGGGAACAGACCCCGGGCGGGCCCCCCTCGGCGGGAGCCAGGGGGTCCTGTGGGACTTGGGTGCAGAGGGACAGGTTTTGGCTGACCCTGGCCACACGGCCCTCTGCTGCCAGACCAGGGCCCTCGCCAGCAGCTGTGTGCTTCCCCTCCCATCATGGTCATTGTCATCTGTCGACCAGGACTCCTGGGTCCCAGCTGGTCCAGTGGAGTTTCCAGCTTGGTTTGGGCTCAGGAACCGGGGACACGAGGGGTCCAGTCCCAGGCGCTTTGTCAGAGTGAAGGCTGGGGGCTGGGCAGTGGCGACCCAGCTGTCCACTGGCCATACGGTGGCCCTGCACTGGGCACACAGGGGGAGTGCCCGTGGGAGCTGGCATCTGCCCAGCCCCACGAGCACCCTCACTGCCTGGGACAGCCCCAGTGCAGGTGGTGAAGCTCTGACTCCCTACGCGGCAGGCCTCAGACAAGCCACGTGGCCGCAGGCATGGCCCCCACAGAGGCGTGAGGGCCCCTGCGGCCGGAGCCTGGTCCGTCCCTCCAGAGCCTTGAGGCGTCCTCTGTGGGCCCAGGCCTGGGCGCCGGGGTAGAGACCCGGCTCGGCCCGCAGGACCCTCTGCCCCGGCCGCCCTGCCCGGCCGCCGTGTGACCTCTCCCCTCCCCCCAGCAGTGTTCACGCCTCGCGTCATCGGCACGGCCGTGGCCAGGTACAACTTCGCCGCCCGGGACATGCGGGAGCTCTCGCTGCGGGAGGGCGACGTGGTGAAGATCTACAGCCGCATCGGCGGGGACCAGGGCTGGTGGAAGGGCGAGACCAACGGCCGGGTGAGTGGGGCCGGCCCCGGACCTGGGCCCGCGTGGAGGCCGGGGAGGCGGGACTGTGGCAGTCTGGCACCGCCACACGACCTTACCCCGACGCTGTGCCCTCTGACCTCGCCCAGGAGGTCGCATGTCCATAGGCTCCGTGAGCCAAGGCCACACGGTGGGGAAGCGACTTCCCGGCTCAGATCTGGACCCAGGTCTGTCTGACACTGTGTCTGCACTTGGCCCTATCCTGTGGTCCGTCGTGGGCACGGCAGGGCACAGGCAGTGGGCGCAGTCTTCAGTTCTTGCACGTGCCTTGCCCTCTTTGCAGCAGGAATGCCGCAGCACGGAGAGGAGGGCCCCGGTGTCCTCGTCAGGCTCCTGCCGTCCCTGAGGACCCCATTTTCACCCTGGTGAGGTGGGAGGGGACACATGGTGTCCCCACCCAGCCTGTGACTCTAAGACCCCCATGGCTCTTTATCCCAGCACCCTGTCTGGTCCCCCTGGTTTTGACTTCTATTGGCAACAGGGTGCTGGAGCTCCATGAACCACAGAATAGGAAACGTCCAGCTTCGGGCGGGGGGGTAGGGGGGGCCGCAGCTGCCCACAGACTAGGCCAGACTTGGCTCCCATCAGGTGGTGGGAACTGGTCTGCCTCCATCTGGCACCACGTCATCTGCCCTAGAAGCCCTTGGCCTCCTGATCCATTTTCCACCTGACAGCCCTTCAGAAGTGTGAGGGCACTGAGTCCCAGCAGCCGACCTAGAGGGCTGGGACCACTGGCTCTCGAAGCACTGAGAGGTGCCCGCAAGCTGTGACTGATAAGGACACGGCTGGGCCCTCACCTCAGTCATGAAGCCAGCCGGTTTCCCCAGGTGACTTTGACGCAGAGTTCAGTTTTAGAACCCCTGGTTTAGAGTGTCACTAGCTGTTCCAGTTACTTTAACCCTGTTATTATGAAATGTCTCCTGTTATTTATGGCAATTCTTCTGGCTGTGAAGTCTACTTTGTCCGCTGTTAGGCACCGCTTTTTAGTGGATTAGTGTTTTGCATGGCATGCTTTTTTCTTTCTTGTATTACTTTCAACTTTATTATATTTAAGATAGTCATATGGTAAAATTTTATTATAAGGGACTTTTGCTAGCCAGGCTGATCTGAGAGTCTTTGCCTTTTGCATGTGCCATTTACATTTAATGTAATTATGAGATATTTAGATTTAAATGCATCATCTGTTCATTTTTCTCTTGGTTATGTCTATTCCTTTTTTGCCCTTTCTTTCCTACTTCTGGATTAATTAATTTTTCTATTGCACTTCATGCTCCCTTTCTTTGTTAGGTACACATTCTTTTCTTATTACTTAAGCAGCTGTTGTAGAGGTTCAATACTCACTTTGACTTCTGAGAGACCACCTTAAATGAGTACTTTCTCTACTTCCCAGACAATGCAAGAAGGACTTTACAACCTTTGACTGTGTTCATCTTCCCTCCAACTTTTGGGTAGATGTTGTCGTGTTTCTTAGTTTAGACATATTTTTAACCCCATAAGACATTATTTTTTGCTTTAAGCAGATAATGTTCATTTAGATTGGATTTAGCTCTTTTACCTTTGCCAGGGCTCCTCATTTCTTCCTGCGTTGTTGTGTTTACATCCAAAACCACATTCCTGGTGCTTGAAGTTCCCTCTTAGTATGCTTTTTATTGCAAGTCTGCTACAAATAGATTCTCAGCTTTTGTTCCCTCTGCACACAGCTTTATTTCACTTTCTGTTTCAAATGTTTTCATTGTAAAATGTTTGTAATTTATTTTGAAACACTTCCAAATAAAAAAAAAAGCCGCAGTCGTACAGAGAACTGCCATATGCCCAGATTTACTAATTTAGAGTGATTTGCCCATTTGGTTTCTCATCTGCATTCTCTTGCTCTGTAAATTGTGTGTGTGTGTGTGTGTGTACGCGTGTGTGCACGTGTGCATACACACGTGATTTTTTTCTCTATACCATTTGAGATGAGTTGCAGAAATCATTGCCCTTTACCCCTAAAGAACTTCAGTATTTCCTAAGATCAAGGACGTTTCCCTTTGATATGTCTAATCCACAGTCTGTATTCAGATTTCAGCGCTGTCCCGGTAGTGTCTTCTCCAGCAATTTCCCCCTGGTCCTACATCCTGAGTTGCATTTACTCGCTAAGACCCTCCACTTTCTTTAATCTGGGACTGTTCCTTAGCTTTCCCCTGTCTTCCATGACTTTGACATTTTTGGAGAGCCTGGGCCAGTTATTTTCTTTTTACAGCTGCACCTGCAACATATGGAAGTTCCCAGGCCAGGGTCCGAATCAGAGCTGCCGCTGCAGCCTACACCACAGCCACAGCAACAGCCAAGCTGCATCTGTGACCTACACCGCACCTTGAGGCAACGCCAGATCCTTAACCTGCACCCTCGAAGCAACAATGTCAGGTCCTTAATCTGCTGAGCCACAACGGGAACTCCTGGGCCGGTTATTTTTGTAGACTGTCCCTCGATTTAGGTTTGTTTGATATCTCTTTATTATTAGATTGTGGCTGTGGTGGTTTTTCGTTTGTTTGGGTAGGCACACCACATTGGGGAAGTGGTATCTTTTTGGGGGTGTTGTGTCCTGTCAAGATGATTATGATGTCCGTTTGTGCCACTCTTGTGACATTAATTGATCCCTTGGTATCTGCCTCGTTTCTCCGATGTCAAGTTACTGTAATTAATAGGCAATATGCAGGGCAATATTTTGTGAAGTTAGATAAGTATCCTACTTAGCATGAAACTTTCCACCTACCAGTTTTATCTTTCATTGGGGAACTTTGCCTATTCAGTTATTTCTGTCATGTGGAAAACAGTGATAATCTCTCTTTTCTTATGCACTTATTAGTGGACATTCGACTGTAAAGAAAAGGTCTCTCCCCTTGTCATTCTTTCCCAGAAATCCACCATTTCTCCAGCAAGACTTGCTTCCTCTTTGTGAGCCATTGTCTTGGGTTCATTTTTGAAGATGTGTTCACTGAGTTTAGAATTCTAGGCTGGTGGATCTTTTAGTTCGTTCATCACATGAGGATGCCATTCCATTGTCAACCGGCTTCCATCTTTTCGTAGAAAAGTTGGTCAATATTCTTACAGTGGCTTTTTTTTTTTTTTTTCAGGAAATGTCTGCATTATTCCCCACTGGCTCCATGTAAAAAAAGTCTTTGTTTTTCATCAGTGTTAATATGATGTGCCTGGGTATTGTTTTCTCTGTATTCATTCTGTTTGAGATTGCAGAGATTTTTGAGTGTGTGGCTTGATGTCTTTCATTGGTTTTGGAAATTTCTTCAGATAGTGTATCTGCTCCATTTTCTTTGTTTTCTCCTCTGGGACTATTCACATGGGTGGTGGGTCTTTTTCACCATGGCCCATATATTAGACTATTTTACGTGTTTTCCATCCATTTTCTCTGACTTTCTATCTCATTACTTTTTGTTGACTTATCTTCCAATTTATTAGTCTTTTGCTTTGTCTGATCTGCTCTTTTTTTGGCCACACCCCTGACATGCAAAAATTCTAGCACCAAGGATCAAACCTGTGCGATAGCAGCAACCCAAGCCACAGCAGTGACGAGGCTGGATCCTTAACCTGACGAGCCACCAGGGAACTCCACTCTCTTCCGCTCTCAAATCCTTTCATTGGATTCTTAATTTCAGTCTTTATGTTTTTCAGTTTTAGGATTTATATTTGGTTTCTGATTTCAGTTCTCTGGTCAATTTTTCTGCTTTCTCATCGGTTTTCTGAAACATACAAGCTAGAGTTATTTACATTTCTTGGTGGATGACTTTGCTGTCTGGATGACCTGTAGATTGGTTTCTGTTGTCTACATTTTCTCGTAGTTTCAGTTCCTTGGTCCTGAGTAAATGCCGAGCTTGTGTAGATACTGTAGAGGCTCTGGGTGTTGTTATTCTTCACCAGAGAGGGTTTAATTCTTTTTTCTCTGGCTGGCAGCTGGCAGGTAAGAAGGTCATCTTAAACTGCTCGGGGCTGGTGCATTTCAGGGTCACCTCCTGCTCCTGGGCCCTGGCTTCATCAGGCTCTCATCCCCTTCTCCAGGCCTTTCTTGGGGTAGGCCTGCCTTAGAACGCCAGCCTTTTAAAGGGTCTCCCTCCTTCACAAGCCACCACTTGCTGTCTTCGCACACACACCACACACATACACACACACCACACACATACACACACACCACACACATACACACACACCACACCACACACACCATACACAAACACACACACACACTCACACCACGCACACACACACACACACTCACCACGCACACACACACCTGCACACCGCACCACACACACACCACACGTCACACACAAACACGTATGCACACACACATACACACAAACACACACACACAGACACTCACATGAGGCTGCCATCTTTTTCAGATCGGCTGGTTTCCTTCAACGTATGTAGAAGAGGAGGGCGTACAGTGACAGCAAGAATGCCGACAGGACTCGCGGACTTTCTTGGAAGAGTCGCTCCAGCTCTGAGTCTGTCCCTCGCTCCGCAACTCAGAGGGGAAATGGCCGCCGACCTTCAGTCTCCAACAGCCCGTAGGGGTGGGAGGGTGTTCCAAACCCTACACGTGAACCGTCCCCCCATCAGCCTGCTCTTGGTGGCGTCCTGGGTATGCTGCTTGTACATAGAGGAAAGCTGGGCCAGCCTGCTCGGCTGCCGCCACCAGAGTGCTGAGGGGAGGGGGTGCTGGTGGCATCCCAAGCCAGGCTCTGGGTGACAGCTGAGGCCAGAGCTCGTCTCGCCTTTGTGCTGTCGAGATGGGCTTCGGGAGCCCAGGTCTGAATGGCAGATGCTGTCCCGGGGGGGGCTGGGACCTGCCCCTGGCCCCTTCTGCTCAGCCTCTGGACCCTCAGTCCTCCTGGTTCCTGTGCCCCCCGGGGGGGCGCTTCAGGCCTCGAGAAGCAGAGGGGACCACGGCTAGGCTGCTGTTCTTGGGTGCAGAGGGAGAGAGCACCACAGGGACCTGTGCAGCACCCGGCCTCCCCCTGTCCCTCTGCACTGGGGGTTCGCGGAGACCCAGGACGGGCCGCTCTTGCCCTAAGGGGGAGGGGAGCCCCCCAGTCCGTGGTGCTGTTCTTGGCCCCGCGTCCTTGGTGTGTGTCTGTCCTGTCCTGCTGCCGGCTGGATACAGCGTTTGTAAACCCTGATACGGGCGGGACAAAAACGGGGTTTGTCCGCTCGCTCGGTCTCTGCTGCTCACATTCCTCTCCAGGAGGCTGCCCACTGCTCCCCAGGGTCCCCCAGGGCCTGCAGGGCGGTCCCCCAGGTGCTTCCCAGCCCTAGCACGGGTGTCAGTTCCCCCCCGTGACAAATCTCCCTTCCGGGGCTCCTGCAGCCCGTGAAAGGGGGCCCGTGGCCAGCCCGAAATAAGCGCTTTTGGGGCGGCCCCCCCTCCAAACTCCCCCTCCTCGCGCCTCCCAGCCCTTGACCTCTGGCTGGCCAGACCCCGGATGTTGCATGAGACCCAGTGACACCATTTTCTCTGAGCTCCGTCCCAAAGCTACTGGAGCAGCCTGGGCTCCGTGGGTCCGCTTTTCCGCTCGGGCAGCTGCACGAGGTTGGGTGTCGTTGAGGCTGGGCCGTGCCCGGGCGGGCACTGGTGGCCCCGCCACACCCTGGGGTTCCCCTCGAGGTCAGGCTGGTAATCTCCGGTCTCAGCTCCCAAGCCAGCATCCTGTCTTGGGGCACAGGTTGGGAGGGGTCTGAGAGGGCGGAGACGGAGTAGGGGACGAGGCGGCCAGCACAGGCTTGGGCTGCATTTGGGGGTGCAGGGGGGGGCACGGAAGACTTCCACGGAGAGAGCAGACCCGCATCCCTGTCCCCGGGACGCACCCGGCACTTTGCACATGACCTTGGCTCAGCCGTGAGCCCAGGGTGGGAGGGAGAAGCCAGCCGGCCCTGCGCGCGTTTACCGTTTATCAGAAAGCGTTCTGGTTTTCGTTGTTGTTGTCCTTGTTGGGGTTTTGTTCTGTTTCGTTTGGGTTTTGGTTTGGCTTGTTTGCTTTTTAGGGGGCAGGGGAAGGTTTGTAATTATTTCATCCGGAGCTCCCATTATATATCTGTGAATAACAAGAGGTTTTATGATGGCACGAGAATAGTGTATATTTGAGGTCGTCGAGAGACGAGGCGTCGTGGTAGCGAAGGACACTGAGAAAACCGAAGGAGGACCCAGGTTCTGGTGGATGTTGTGTTTCGTTTCTGTTTGTTTTGAAACTTGTTTTCGTTTGGTTCATTTTTGCACTGCAGGAGGGGAGGTGGGCTGGGCGCGGGCTCTGGGGCGCGGGTGGTTGGACAGGAGACGGGACACCCTCTGGGCGGGGGGCTTCGGACCTGGGGCCTGAGATTAGCTGTGAACACTTAGGTGCCCGATGCATGCGGGTCAGGGGTCTGGGGGTCCTGCCGCTGGTGGCGACCCCAAACAGAACACAGACTGTACATTTGCCAATAGGTTTTTTTCCAGACCACGGTTTTTACTGCCAATAAACCTGAGTTCTTTTCTGCAGGAGTGGCTGGAGTCCTTTGTGTCCAGCAGGGTCAGCCCCATCCAGATACTGTTGGCCCAAGGGACAGTGGCCTGGTTGGGCACGGCCTTGGCACAGCTCAGCCTCAGACGCAGGCTGTGGGTCTGGAGCCACAGTGCCACCAGGCCACCCACCAGGCATCTCCAGGCTGGCCCACTGTCCTGGGCCTTGTGCAGCAGCTCTCAGAGGCAGGCACTGCTGGCCTCTGTTGGATGGGATTGAAAGCCCAGCCCTGACACTTGAGCATGTCTTTTACCTCCTGAGTCTGTTTTGTTATATATACATACATGTTGGAGATAAAAATAGTCTCTCCAGAGGATGGCTCTGTGGCCTCTGATAGAGAAAATCAGAATAGTACGTTAGATATTTATTTCCTCCTTACAGGGAAGCAGCCCAGAGGCAGTGGTCCAGGGTGGCTTGGAACCCCCCGCTCCCACCCCAGACTTCTCTCATCCTTAGCGTGCACTTCCCTCCTCATAGTTGCCTCATGATCCAAAGTGGCTGCTGAGCTCTGGCCATCAAGGCCATGGGCAGACTCGGAAGTTGTTACCATGTTTCCCCTCACCCTCCTTACTCACGCACGGAGGCTGCAGGTGCAGGACCAGGGCTGATGTGCAGCCTGGAGAACATTGGGTCCTGTTACCATGGAGATGGAACTAAACAGGACCCGTCGCCTCTGGGTGGTGGGGGTCAAGTGAGATGCCGAGCCTGGCATGATCTGGCGCTCGGCAGGTGTTAGTTTGTGTTACACATGAGGGAGGCGAGTATAGATGTTTGAGGCGACAAAGCTGAAGCATGTTGGATCCAGAGCCCCACAGTTTGGCTCGAGCTGATGCCCCCAGAATCAGATCGCGGGCGCCCCCCCTCCACCCGTCTGTTCTGGGGCAGCCCCCTCTCAGACAATTTCTCAGGCCTGAGCCACCCCCCGGCAAGCGGCCTGGTTCCCACACCACCTCTGGCGAACCGGCCTCCAGTTCTGCGTTCTTGTGTCCACACCTGGGGGAATGGAAAGGCCTGGACCAGTCCCTGGGCCAGCACTCAGCTGCCCTGAGCAGGGGCAGCCCTGGAGAAAGCCCCAGGCCGCGAAGCAGAGCGCCGTGGCGGCCTCGGGCAGCTGCAGGCACCCCCAGGCAGCTGTGTGGGTGAACCTGGGGGGCCGTGGGGGGGGTACCAGCAGCACGCAGTGGGGCCCAGCCCTGGAAAGGGGACCTGTTCGCAGCTGCATGCGGACGGGGCGGCCGCCCTGCAGGGAGGAGGGCCCGCCTGCCCGAGGTTGCCCTGGGCTCTGGGAAGCAGGTTGGAGCTGAGCACTCCCGGTCACTGGGGCTGGCCGACCGCGGGCTCTTGGGGACACCGAGGGAGCTGACAGTCACAGGTTTCCCTCTGGCTGCCACGGAGGCCACTGGGTCCCAAGTTGGAGAAACGCTCCTTGGATGAAAGAGGGAAACAGCCCGTTGCCTGAGGTGCCACAGGAGCCCCCCCGACCCCTCCTCCGCTTCTCAGTCAGGAAACCTCCGCCTCTCAGTCAGGAAAGCCATAGAAGATGCACGGCTGGGCTGGAAAGAAAGGGCCCATCTCGGACAGGACGGTCACAAACACAGCAGGGAGTGGGAGCCGGCACCAGGGCAGCGTCTAGGCTCTCAGGCCGTCCGGGGTTGAGACCTGGGGTTCTGAAGCTCGTGGCATCAGCCACAGGTCCTCGGAGGCAAGAGCAGGACCTGGGCCCCTGCGTAAAGCCAGGGTCTCTAAAAGCTCCCCCATCATGACAGGTAAACTCTAACACACGTACACAATAATAAAGTTTTCAGTTATTAGAAAGGCATCAGGAGTTCCAGTTGTGGTGCAGCAGAAACAAATCCGACTAGTATCCGTGAGGAAGCAGGTTCAATCCTTGGCCTCGCTCAGTGGGTTCAGGATCTGGCATTGCCATGAGCTATGGTATAGGTCACAGACGTGGCTCAGATCTCGCGTTGCTGTGGCTGTGGTGTAGGCAGCCAGCTGTAGCTCTGATTCAACCCCTAGCCCTAAAAAGCAAAAAAACAAAAACAAACCAAAGAAAAACACCCTTTTTTAAAAAAGACATCAGGTTTTTTGTTTGTTTTTGTCTTTTTAAGGGCTGCGCCCATGGCATGTGGACGTTCCCAGGCTAGGGGTCCAATTGGAGCTGTAGTCGCTGGCCTACGCCACAGCCACAGCAACCCGGGATTCTTAACCCAATGATCGAGGCCAGGGATCGAACCTGCAACCTCATCGTTACCAGTCGGGTTCATTAACCACTGAGCCACCACGGGAACTCCAAGAGAGACATCAGTTTTATTTATTTATTTATTTATTTTATTTTATTTATTTATTTATTTATTTATTTCATTTTAGGGCCGCGCCCGCGGCATGTGGAAGTTCCCAGGCTAGGGGTCTAATAGGAGCTGTAGCTGCTGGCCTTCGCCACAGCCACAGC
Organism: Catagonus wagneri; assembly: GCA_004024745.2. Taxonomy (NCBI): domain Eukaryota; kingdom Metazoa; phylum Chordata; class Mammalia; order Artiodactyla; family Tayassuidae; genus Catagonus; species Catagonus wagneri. The sequence continues at coordinate 397,532 of PVHT020000094.1, read as the reverse complement.
AACGCGGGATCCGAGTCGCGTCTGCAACCTACACCACAGCTCACGGCAACACCGGATCTTTAACCCACTGAGCAAGGCCAGGGATCGAACCCGCAACCTCATGGTTTCTAGTGGGATTCGTTTCCGCTGAGCCACGACGGGAACTCCAGAGACATCAGTTTTAAATGTGTATGTTCTTTGTAAGTTAGCCTCAAAATACATAAAACAAAGTTGACAGAAGTGCAAGGAGAACTAGACAGACTCATCGTCACAGGCGTGAGGTTTGAATCCGCGTCTCTCAGTTCAAAGGTCAAGCAGACCAGAAAAGAAGCTAGTGAGGCCAGAGAATAGAATAACAGAATTAGCAGTCACATGTGCAGAACACGCTGTCCTCATGCAGAATATGCCTTCTTTCCATGGGCCGTAAAGCAGTTTCAATGGATTTCAAATCATTCGAATCATATAGACTAGCTTCTCTCACCGCAGTGAGTTGAGTTAAAAGTCAACAATAAAAAATATACCAGAAGCTTCTGTAGATTTGCAGATGAAGAAACGGTCTTCTCAATAAGTGACAACTGAAAACCAGATTAGAATGGAATTGTAGAACATTTCGGATGTCTGTAATTTACATGATAAAAATATTCCATAACCAAAACTTGTCGAATAGTGCTAAAGCTGAACTTGAACTGCAGTGAGTGACCTTGATAGCTTGGGGTGCAAAAGCAAGGAGCTGGATGTAGGTCATCTCTTCAGACGTAGTATTCTCTCAGGCTGGAACAAAGCGTCAACTGCTTGAATACAAGTTTCCTGTCTCCGTTAAGCATTTCCACATTATCTATTTAAAATGTAATTTTTCCAAGTGGAAAATTGCAAATGTATTGAGTGCACAAATTACAGGGTTTTAACGTCACTGCTCTGGTTCGGATGGTGTTCCCACCGCTGGAGGAGAGGGTGGCGGTGGGGCACTTCCCTGGTAAAGTTTTACCGCGTTCGTGGGTTAACTCAGACGCCTGCTCCGTAGTCACAGGGTGCCGTGTTCATCTCCCTTAGTATAGTTTTGATGCCTTACTTTCCCCGGAAAGAGAAAACCACACACGCACCTGAGCTCTGTGTGGCCACGTTGGAACCGGCTCGTGCCAGCTCTCGGGAGCTGACGGTACAACCTCTTCCCAAGTCCACCTTCGGTGCGGTCCTGTGGGCACCTTGACACTGGCCCCGGTGGGAGCATCTACGCCACAGGAAGTGGACGGTGCCCCCCACCTGGAGAGCCCAGTGTTAGGCACTGAGCCTAACTGGGTAAGGACGGATTAACGCTAAGCTGTCACAATCCTGGAGCCGAATGGACTTTACAGCATAGCTTCAAGATATGTGTAATAGAAACAGACGGAACTGCGAGGAGAAACGGAATTCCCTGTCACTGAGCGGGGCGGGTGGGGGGCGCTCACACTGAGAAACAGGCGGAGCCCAGAGTATTCAGTAAGGAAGCTCCCTGCCAGGGATTGCTGCAGAGAGGACTGCGGGAGAGCCTGTGGGGCCCAGGCTATCCCATCTGGGGGTCTTCTCTCCAGGACAGTCCCTACCTCGGAGGAGGCGGAGTCCCCAAATCTCTGGGTCCGGCGCCCTCTGGGTGTCATACTCACATGTGGCCACCAGGGGGCAGTGTTTCCCGTGACAATGCCGCCGCCTTGTTTGACAGCCCGGGATGACCAAGCCCCTCACTCCTAGCACCCAGGAGGTGGCCAAAGACAGCACCCTAGACCCCTCTCACCCGCCGTTCACTGCAAGACACGTCTGCCTGGTTGCCCAGCCCCCCTGAGGGTGCTCTTGCCTCTGGGGCTGGAAGGAGGAAGGTGGCTTTATCCCAGGCAGCCCCCCGGGGGCTCCTGGTGGGGAAAGCAAGCTCCCAGAGGCGACAGGGGTGCGAGAGAGCAGAGTGCCAGGCGGGGAGTGGCCAGCTAGACAAGACAGGCCCCACCTGAGTGGACCTGGCAAGGGTGTGTCCTAGGTTTTCACAAGAAGCTTGGAAATCTGCACTTTTATAGAAAAACTCCAGGGCGACACAGAAGGAAGTACAGCCCGGATCCCGGTGTTGCCAGCCCTGCCCGCGCGGGCTCAGCCGCAGGACGGCCGCTTCCACCTCCAAGTCTGTTTCCTTCGCCAATCACCTTGGAAACAATCGGAGTGAGGGGGGAGGCTCGGGGCGCTGGCGTGAACCTGTCCACGCCCACGGTGTGCCGGGTCGGGATCCTCCAGGCCCTTCCTTTCCCAGAAGCGCCTGTGCCCAGGCGGCCGCAGCCGCCCGCCGCTCCCACCTGCCTCCCCGGAAAGACCGCCACTTACCCCCAGGTGATGGAACTTTGTCCCCATAAAGTCATGGGGAGAGTTGATGTCATTATCTTGGGTTTTATTTTAAGGAACTTACTGGAAAACTAAGGTCTTGGCAGTGCCAAGCTGTTCTGGTAACTTCCCCGGCCCCCGAATGGCCCAGGTCTGGCTCCTGCTGGCTGTGTTCTGCCTTAGTTTTCTCATCTCTACAATGGGCAGCAGCAGTTGCTCCCTCTTCTGAGCCGCCATGTGGAGTGGGGCGACCCATACCCCCCAGCCCCCAGGGGCGGGTGTTCCAGGCTGGCACTGCTCAGGGGCGACTGGGGCCGGGTACCAGGTGTGGCTGGGTCAGATGTTGTCAGGTGTCGTCGGGTTGTTACTGTCCCTTCTCTGCAGGACCACAGCTGGCCTCCTCGCCCACTCCTCCTCCTGCTCCGCCCTGAACGTCTGCCGGCCGGAGGGTGGCTTGCAGACACCTCCCTCTGTCCTGAGAGCCTGGGAGCAGGTGGGAGCTGACGACTGGCCGGGGCCGTGGAGGGGGCCAGCTGCGGCCAGAAGGAGGCATCGCAGGGCTGGCCCGGGTGCGACCAGGCCGTGGGGCAGGCAGGGGCGAGACCGCCACAGGTCTGCCTGAACGTGTGGGCCTGGATTCGACTGTGACTTTGACTTGCATCAGGGTTTACTTCAAAGTGCACTAAAAGTCATCATATACAGAGAAACTTACGAAACTTTCCTGAAACTGACCAGGAGGTGTCCTCTCTACTTCCCAGATGGGGACTGAGGCTTGGTGGAGGGTGACCAGCCCAGGTGGTTTAGCAGGCTGGCAGCAGAGCCCTGTCTCAGCGTCCCGCCTCGGGTCCGGCCACCTCCTTAGCTGAGTCCCTGGCCCCCGAGAAGACTGGGTGATCTGTCCACCTCTCCCAGACCCGGCCAGGGCCTGATCAATGACCCCCAGGCAGGCCCCGCCCTCCAGCCACCACCCCTTGTCCAAAGTCCAGGGGGACTATGCTGCCCGCTTGCTTGGGACAATTTTGCAACAGCTGCCTGTCCTTGAGTGCAGGGCCAAGCGAGGTCCGGGCGGCCTCGGCCGCTGTCCTGGGCTGCAGTGACCGCTGTGAACCTCGCCTGTGCAGGACTCTGAGGAGGACATGGTCATGTGTCTTCGTGGTCCTCTCTGACCCCCATCCTCCCCCATCCCATGAGGGCAGCCTTGCCTCAGGCTGCAGGGCCCAGCCTGCCACCAACTCAGTGACCAGGCCAGCATCCTCCTTGCCCTGGATGCCAGCACCAGCCGTGGAAGCCTCGTGCTGGTGGAGCGAGCCTTTCTCCAGAGGGACCAGGGGAGTGACAGTCTGTTCCCGTAGCTGGGACCAACAATGGTGGCAGGCCAGAGCCCAGGTCACTTCCTCCGAGGTGCCCTCCTGGGTTCCTGCTGGAAGGAAGGACAGCATGCCCAGGAGTGGCCCCAGCACAGCCAGCCTGGTACCCACCCCGCCCAGCCCCTGTCTTCTTCCTGTACCCTGAACCCCTCAAAGGCAGGGACAGGCTCGTATTCGTTTCTCGGTCTCCCAGCAGGGCTTTGCATACAGTAGGTGCTCAGTAAATGCAGAGGACAGACAGAAACTGGCAGCAAGACAGCTGGATGGTCTCAGTGGGAAGAGAGCACAAATACTTGCCTGTGTTACGGCAGTACTGCTCTTGGGTCACTCCCTGCGCCAGCGGCTGGCACTGCTGTGCTGGTCACTGACCACAATTTAAATGCTACTTTCTTTGATCCAGCAGGAGGAGGAGGCCCTATTTCATATTATTTTATTTTATTATATTATATTATATCATATTATATTATATTGTATTATGGTGCAACCTACACCGCAGCTTCGGCGGTGCTGGACCCTTGACCTGCTGTGCCACAGCGGGAGCTCCTGGAGGTCCTGTTTCCTATCAGCACCGGTTCTGAGTCTTTGCACATCCAGGGGTGGTGTACTGTCCAGATTTCCGCCTGGTGTCATCTTCGGCTTGGGCACAGACCAGGTGCCCTGGACCCAGAGGCAGACTGCAAGCCTCTGCTCTGACTCCCAGTTGCTTGCTGTGTGACCCGAGGCCAGCTGGCTCCCCTCTCTGGGCCCTGATGTGCCCGACAGTCAAATGGAGGCAGGCATCCTTGCCCTGGGAGGCTGGGAAGGTCAGAGGCTCACGGACGTCCCACCCAGGGTCACGAGGATCTGGGAGCTCCGGAGAGCAGGGTGCAGGGTTGCAGAGAGTTTCCGAGCCCTGTCTGGGGGATGAGAGCAACTCAGACGTCCTGACCTGCCTCCCAGGGCCGGCGTTGGGGGGCCGGGGGCCCGTAGCTGAGGCTGGACCGGCAGGTCCGTCCCGTGGCCCTGGATCACCCCCCCACCCCACCCCCCGCAAGGGGCCCGGCCCTGGCACCACGGGGCTGTTTGCCCAGCACTTCCTGCCCACCTTCTGTGCTAAGCGCATTTTTGGCCTGGGGAGCATGGCATGCACGGTTCACCTGCAATGACCCCATAACGCCATTCTAGAGAAGAGGAGGCGGGGTCACCTGTCCTGTCACCAGGCTTCATAAGGTCTCAGGGTTCGCCGCCCTGCTCTGCTGCCCTCAGAAGGGCCTGTCTGGCCGCCTCCCTGGCCTGCCAGGCGGTGGGCGGGGCGCCCTGCCAGGCGGTGGGCGGGGCAGGGGCGGGGCAGGGGCGGGGCGGGCTCCCGCTGGGAAGGAAGGAGGGACAGCGCAGGCAGGCCTCTTGTGCCCAGGGCTGCTGTGGCCGGCTGCAGGTACACCCCTTGGGGACAGGGCCCGGGCCCTTCTCTAGGCTGAGGTTGGGACAGGCCCGGAGAGGGCCGGGACTTCTCCTGCCTCTGGCTGCAGCCACCCTCGGGCTGGGTGGGCCCGACCGAGAGACCCTCTGTGGGAGGTGCATTGGCCTGGGCACCACCCGCGCCCGCCCCGTCCCCGCCCTTAACAGCTCGAGGCCCCGCCCCGTCTGTCTGACCCAAACCTTGGTACTGAACTCCGGGGGTTCGGGGGAGGGGGAACAGAGCAGGCTGATGTGGCAGCGGGTCCCCAGGCATTGGGCAGCCCTCGCGGGGCCGTGCCAGCCCCCACGCCCAGCCCAGGGCGGGGGCAGAGGGCAGGGGGGCGGGGAAAGGCACGTGACCGGGTCGGGGCCAGCGGAGCGGTGGGAGGGAGCCAGGAGGCCGGGCCTGGGGCAGAGTCTGGCCTGGGCGAGCAGGTGAGGCCGACCTTCCACCGCTAGGACAGCGCTCTCGGCTCTGCAAGACTGAGAGGTGAAAAGGTGGGTACAGACGCGGGCCAGGGGCGCGCAGGGGGCCCAGGACGGATGGGCCGTCAGAAGTGGGGCAGAGGTGACCCAGGGACTGGGGTCCCTGCCCCAGCCTCCAAGCCCCCAGCCCCGAAGCCTCTCAAATCGCCTCTCCCTGCCCCCACCCTCTGGGAGGGGTCACCGCAGTGGTGGGGGCAGGGGTGGCCCCCCCCCAGAGCAGGTCCCGTGACATCTGTGGACCAAGAGGTCAGAAGCGGGCAGGAGTGCCTGTTGGCTCAGCCACAGGGTGGCCCTGTGACCTTGGTCACCTGGAGGAACCTCCTTGGGCCTCAATCTCCCCGCTCTGTGAAATGGGGACAGTAGTCACCTTGACTTCAGAGCAGAGGGGACCAGCCTGCCATGTGCTGCTTAGAAATGGACTCTCTTGATCAACTGGCTGATTGCTATCAGTCACAGCTGTGAATGCAGGCGCACGACCCACGTCAGTTCCTCCATCGCCGCCAAACCTGTCTCACTTTTCCTGCAAGTGGGCCCAGGAGCCTCTCTGAGGCGCCCTCCCCTCCAGGGAGACACCGCGTCTTCCTTAGAGAGTGGGCTCCTTGTCACAGTCTGCTTGTAACTACGAGGTTTGGGCTGGGGAGGTCTGGAGGGCTTCCTGGAGGAGGACGGATGCGAGGGGAACCCTGCAGGCTGCTGGGAGGTCACTGAGGAGGAGGGAGGCTGCTTACCCACCCTCTGAGCCCCCACCTGGATGCTGAGACCCACTGCCTCTCTTCCCTTCTGTCTCGGGTCCCGAAGAGTTCTGGGGCCAACCGGGCAGAAGTACCTTATCTGTTTTCCCAGAGGGCGTGTTGGATGCCCCTGAGCGTTGGGTGTCCCTGGCGCAGAGCTCCCCGCCACCTGCCCTGTGGCCCTGCCCCCCGCCCCAGGCACATGCCCCGCCCCCGTCATGTACACGCCCCCTCTGGTCCTCACTGTGGTCTCCCCCCGCCCAGCCAGAGTCTGAGGCATATGAGGCCCTCGGTGCACGTGGGCTGGACAAGGCGTGAGTGCACACGCCGGCTCGGCACAGCACCCACTGGGGCCCTCTGCACCCCAGGCAGCTCTGACTCTCTCTCCCCAGCCAGAGCCGCGTCCCCATGGCCTCTCTGAGCCGAGCCCTGCGTCTGGCCGCCACCCGTCCTCGCCGGAGCCCTGCCCAAGGCCTGGGGCCACGTGCCCTGACGGGCGGGACCGGCCCCACCGCTGAGAAGAGCGTGCCGTACCAGCGGACCCTGAAAGAGGCCCAGGACCCCTCGGCGGCAACCCGGGGCCCGAGCCAGCCCCTGCCCAGCGCGGCCAGCGTGGTGGTCATCGGCGGGGGCAGCCTGGGCTGCCAGACCCTCTACCACCTGGCCAAGCTGGGCGTGAGCGGGGCGCTGCTGCTCGAGCGGGAGCGGCTGACCTCCGGGACCACCTGGCACACGGCGGGTAGGGCCTGGGTGCAGGTGGGGCACAGGGTCCGGACTCAGCCGGGGGCCAGCTCTGGGTTGACAACCGGAGGCCGCTACAGAAAAGATGCGGGGTCCTCTGAAGGTGGACAGATCGGGGCTCGTTCGTGCCACCCCAGCCCGTCTCTGAAGAGCCGTGGTGGGAGGGGGAGGTGACCTGGCCTGCGGGACCCTGGAGGGTGAAGCTGAGGCCAGGGCTGGACCCCCAGGCGCCGGCTGTTCAAAGCGCAGAAGCCCCTTCTGTGGGCGGAGCCAGCTGGGGGAGCGGGGCGTCCACGGGGTGAAGGGGACGTCGGGGAAGGGACCATCAGGAGTACTCAGAGCCATGTCCTCCATGACTCTCATCCCCCTGACTCACCAGTGGGCATGTATTAAGCGCCTACTGTGTGCATGCCCCCCCGGGGGCAGGCAGCTTTCTGCCTTAACCCTGCGTTCGGTTTGCCAGTTTCTGTGGGGAAGACACCCCCTTTGGCCGATGTCACGCTTGCGAGCATGAGGCCACTGAACGTGGAGCTGGGCGTCGCACACCTGGAGGGCTGACACGGCCGACCCCCACACCATCCCTCCCACTGGCCCGTCTCCGCGGGGCCCACACGGCCTCTCCCCGGCGGCTGTTCCCCCTGGCCTCCCACCCCCCACGCTCCCCTCTGAAGGGAGCAGCTTCGTGGGCCAAGAGGCTGGCTTTGGACTTCAGTCAGTCCTCGGCTGGAGTCCCAGCCCTGTCATCTTGGGCATGGAACGGTTCCTGTCTTTCTTTGATTAAAAAAGCAAAGTCACAGGGTGAGAGGCCTGCTCTGTCACCTGTGGCGGGCTCAGCTCAGGGCAGCACCCAGCAGGTGCTTGACACACAGGCGCCTTCGACATGGTTGCTCTCTGAGCTGCCCGAGGGCCGGGAGGCCCATCCTGAAACGCAGCTTTGCCCCGTCATCCGCTCACCAGCTCTTGGGGCTCTCCGTGGTCTGCGGAGAAACTCCGGGCCCACTGCCTGCTATTTGGGAGCCCTGGCCCGCTGGGGGGACGGGGACGCAGCGCCGCGGTGCTGGGGGCTGACGGTGCCTCGCGCCCCCGCCCCCCTGCCCCTCCAGGCCTGCTGTGGCAGCTGCGGCCCAGTGACGTGGAAGTGGAGCTTCTGGCCCACACGAGGCGCGTGGTGAGCCGGGACCTGGAGGAGGAGACGGGGCTGTCCACGGGCTGGATCCAGAATGGGGGCCTGTTCATCGCGTCCAGCCGGCAGCGTCTGGACGAGTACAAGAGGCTCATGTCGGTGGGTGCGCCTCTGCCAGGGTGGGGGAACCCTGCCGGTGGGGGCGGGGCGCAGAGAGGGAGCCCCTGACAGGTGTGGTGTGGGCCCTGGTGCCGGTGGGGCCACCTGAGATGCGCGGCCTCTGAGCCTCGGCATCCTCCCCTTTGAAATGGGACCGTGTTGCAGAGCCAGTTTGCAGAGCAAGGAGGCAGAAGCCCAATAAATGGGAGCCGTCCTTGGGCACGGTGCTCAGAAGAGATGGGGTGAATGCTGAAAACACACTGCCCAGGAGGCAGGGACCGCCCTGCTCCCGGCACTGCTGTTAGGGCTCAGGGGAGACGGGGGAGGTGGTGAAAGCCTTAAAGCCTTGCATTGGGGGGCTGGGGGGGCGTTGTCTCAGAGCAGCCAGGCCTGGACCCCAAACTCCGAGCCATGGGTGAGACAGGTCCTCCAGCATTTCACCCCTTAGTGAGTACCAACTGAATACCTGCTCAGGGCCCAGCGAGCAGAGATGGCTACCTGGGGAGCAGAGGTCCACTGTCACAGGGCTGCTGAGCTCCCCAGGGTGCCCGGGCAGAAGCAGGGGCAGCAGGCTTCGTTAGAACCAGCCGGGGTTAGGTGGTGGCCCCATTCTGCCTCCTCCACCCTGTGCATCTTCACCGCCCCTTTACTTGCTCATCTGCTGGGATGGAGGTGCCCAGAGGCGTCCACCCAACCTTTCAGCTCAAGTTCCGCTCAAGATGCCAGCTCAGTGAAGTCTCTGCCACTTTTCATTAGCGATGCTCAGAGAGAGAATCTGATTGGCTCGGCTCCCAGCTGGGCGGAGCCTGTCCTGATGGGCAGACGCCTGAGGACACTTGATTGGCTGCCCTTGGACCAATCAATGTGTTGGGGGTGTGGTCGGTCACGCTGAGGCGCCTGACACAGAGGACCACGCCGGGCTCCGCGGAGCTGGTCTGACCAGAGCCTCAGGCTCAAAATATTAGACCTGTGGGTATTATTTTTATTTGTTTTATAAATAAGTCCTGATGTGCCTGAGACTGGTCTAAACTCTTGAGAAGTGTCCGCCGCGTAAACCGTTGTCACCCATTCACCCAGGTGACGTTAAGCCTCGTGCCCCAGGTCACGTGGGTCATGTCGGAGCTGGATGGGGAGGCAGGAAGAAGGACGCAGACCTGCTTCTGAGCACGACACCGTGCTCCTTACCTTCCGGGGGGCTGGCCCAGGGGACAGGGACAGCTGGGGCCCGGTGGCCTGCTAAGGCATCTCGGAGGAAGCAGGGCCAGAGCTGACCCTTGGAGGCTCAGAAGGGAGGAGAGTGGCCAGAGGGGCTCAGCTGCTCTCCTCCATGTCCCGCTAGCTGGGCAAGGCCTACGGCGTGGAGTCCCACGTGCTGAGCCCAGCGGAGACCAAGGCCCTGTATCCGCTGATGAACGTGGAGGACCTCTATGGGACCCTGTACGTGCCACACGATGGGACCATGGACCCCGCCGGCACCTGTACCACCCTCAGCAGGGCTGCCACTGCCCGGGGAGCACAGGTACCATGGCCGCCGGGCCCTGGGTCCCCCGCGCCCTGCACACCCCTCCTACCCAAGAACCCCTAGAGCAGAAGGCAAGAGGTGACATGCCCCTCTCGCTGTCCTGCGACCTTGGCCAGGTCAGACCTCTGAGCCTTCTGATCCCATGCTGCAAAGACCGGCTGCCTTGGGTCTGTCCCCACGTCGGCTCTCCTCCCCCCACCCCCGAGGTCCCGGCAGGACAGGTGAACCTGCCCCAAAGCCCTTCCCGTAATTTTTATCTTCTTTTGTCTCAGATACACACATAGCTGTAGGAAAAATAGAAGACAAATGAGCAAAAAAAGAAATGAGAAGCGCCCCGGGGTGACCAGGGTGGAAATTTTGGTTTTAATCCAAGTATTTCTCTATGAAGATGTTTGTGTAAACAAAATGAAGCCGGGGAGTTCCCGTTGTGACTCAGTGTGTTACGAACCTGACTGCTGTCTATGAGGATGCAGGTTCGATCCCTGGCCTTGCTCAGTGGGTTAAGGATCCTGCGTGGCTGTGGCTGTGGTGTAGATCACAGACGCAACTTGAATCTGTTGTTGCTGTGGCTGTGGTGTAGGCCAGCAGCTACAGCTTCAATTCGACCCCTAGCTGGGAAACCTCATATGCTTCAGGTGCAGCCCCCAAAAAAAAAAAGGAGCAAAACTTCGTCACGTGTGACTTTTTACCACAGGCACCCCTCAGTCAAATGAGCCGCTCCCTTTTATTAATCTCTTTACGGTAAAGAGCCCCTGTATGTGGGGACAAGTCCTCCAGGTTGAGGAACACGGGGATTTTGTTTCCACCCCGTGGTCACAGCTTTCCCCCAGTGGTGTCACTGATCCCTGCGCGAGCAGAGGCGGGGCTCCCCGGTCCCCTGGGGCTGGGGGCTGAGAGCGTGGGTGGTTAGTGCGCTCAGAGCCCATGTGGCTTCAGAAGCAGCTCCTGTCGCTCCCAGGTCATTGAGAACTGCCCAGTGACTGGCATCCGTGTGCGGACAGATGATTTTGGGGTGCGGCGGGTCGCGGCCGTGGAGACAGCACACGGCTCCATCCAGACGCCATGTGTGGTCAACTGTGCAGGTGGGAGTATGTGTGCTCCTGACTCCGGCGCGTCACCCTGGCCACCCCCTAAGCCTGGCCTTTCTCGGGGGTGGGGCCCATGGCAGACAGGCCCGCGGAAGCACCCTGCGCCCACCTGGCTGGCAGCCCCCACCGGGCGCCGGCCGAGCTGAGCTGTCCGTGTTCTGTCGCAGGAGTGTGGGCGGGCGCCGTGGGCCGGATGGCTGGAGTCAAGGTCCCGCTGGTAGCCATGCACCACGCCTACGTCGTCACCGAGCGCATCGAGGGGATCCAGGTGAGTGGACAGCCCGGGCACTGTGGGAGACTGTGGGAGACTGGCTTGTGTGGTGGCGCAGGGACCTGGCTCTGAACCCCGGCAGGCGGTGTGACACCGCCTCAAGCGTCGATCACGTCTTCTGTGAAACCAGCATGGTGACCGGATGTTCTGGGTGGTGTGACAACGAAGTGAAGCGGCACAGACATCACTGCAGGGCGGGGCTTCTCGTGGACCCTCAAGCCTGTCCCGCGTGGTGTGGCCGGTCTGGCTTTTGCCACCCTTCGCACCCCAGGTGTTTCCGAGAACCCCTGACTGTTTGCATGCTCCCAAATCTGCCTGGGGGCCAGTCTCAGAGGACACTGGCCTTCGGAACCTCACCGGCAGCGCTGGGGACCTCTGCCTCTGCACGCCTCCCCTCTCCTCCCCGTCTCTCTCGCTGCTCCCGTGCTGGTGGCTGGTGGCTTCCTGTCACCTTGTCATTGATGGCTCCTCTTTCCCTCCATCCATCATCCGACCAGCCCTTCGTCCTTCCATCCATCCCCCACCTGCCCGTTCCTTTTCGTATTTATCCCTTTTCCCCTCCACCCATCTCTCCCTGCCTCCCTCCCTCCACCATCCCCCCACTCATTTCCTTCTCTCCATCGTGCTGTCCCTCCACCCGTTCATCCTTCACTCCCCGCTTAGCCCTTAGAATCAACGGCTGATTCTTCTATGTATCCATCCATCCATCCATCAATCCTTCCATCCATCCACCCTTCCATCCATCCTTCCATCCAT
>PVHT020000094.1:342420-377538 GCA_004024745.2 Catagonus wagneri | reverse complement strand
CCCGCTCCTCCCCCCCAGGGCTGGCTGAGAGCTGCTGTCCACTCCCTGTTCTCTGAGCTCCATGGGGTGTACCTTTTCCCTCCCTTCTCCATCTTTGCGGCTATTTGGGGGGTGTTGAATGGGGTGGTTTGTCCACTGTGTAGTGCGAGGCCCAGATCCACGCTATCCTCACGGTCCTGCATTGAGGAGGAGGCGCTGTGGGCCCAGCATGGGCCCGTGACCCCTGGTGGAGGTGCTGGGCCCACCGCCTCGCCCCCCACCCCCAGCTGACCCTGAGGCCTCTCTGCTCTGCCTTCTAGAACATGCCCAATGTCCGCGACCACGACGCCTCCGTCTACCTGCGCCTCCAAGGGGACGCCCTGTCCGTGGGTGGCTATGAGGCCAACCCCATCTTCTGGGAGGAGGTGAGAGCCGAGGGCTCGGGAGAGGGCTTGGGGCTCAGCGAGGAGAAGCCTTCTTCCCAGCTGCTCACCTCGGAGGTGCCGGGTCCCCTCTACAAAGTCAAACCCATTTTTCTCTGATCTCTGAAGCCCCGGGCACATGAGCAGATCCAGGCCTGGGGCTGGTGCAGGGCTTGCGGCAAAACCTCAATGGTCAGAGGCTGCAGAATGTGAAATGCTGACTCTGGGAGACTGCAAACACTGAAGCCCTCTGTGCCATGCCCTCCCCCGCCCCCGCAGCGGCAGCTGGGTCTCCCCCAGGCCCGCGCTGCTCTCCTGGCAGCTTCTGGAGTTGATGCAGGCCCAGCAGCCCCATCAGCACTCCCAGACCCCTCGAACTGGCCACCCCAGCTTCCATATTCATGTGTCTGGTCTACAAATCGAACGATGAAACCACTATTTGGGGCCAGACATTCTTTCACTTTGGGGGGAAAGAGGGAGACCAAGAGAAAAGTCCCTTTCCCCAGAGGCCTATATTCTGGTGGGGAGACACGGAATAGATAAGCAAGGAAGTGATGCAATTTTGGAGGATGATCGAGTGTGAAGTTAACCAAGCGAGTGAAGCTAGCGGGTTAAAGACAAGCCTCGCGAGACCTGAGTGGAAGGGGGTCCTTCCGACTGCGGCCAGGCAGGCGGTGGCCTCTGGGCACAGCCCTGCAGGGAGAGGGCATGGGAGGGGCCCCCCGTGGAGGTGAAGGCCCTGAGGTCGCCTCAGGCTTGCTCTCCCCAAAGAACTGAAGGAAGATCAGAGTGGCCGTGGGTGGGCGGTACATGCGGGCCGGGCCGGCTCCTGTAGGATTCTGTCATGGAGAGCGTCATGGAGGCTAGAGGACAAGCAAGGCCCTGAGCTGATCTCGGGGAATGGGTTGAAGGCGGGTGGGAAGCAGGGCGGCCAGGGAGGGGCCGTTGCAGTCATCGCGGCAGAGCAGGTGGCTTGGGTCCGGGCGGGAAGGGGGCGCAGACAGGCACCCCCCCGGGGGGGGTCAGGGAAGGGGAGCCCAGCCCAGCCCCCCTGTCACCCACCTAACCTGGGAGGCCAGCCAGACCCTGCCAGGCTCCTCGGCCCCGCGGGGCGGCTGTCACAGGGCAGGTCCCCGCCCGCCTCCCCAGGTGTCAGACAAGTTCGCCTTTGGCCTCTTCGACCTGGACTGGGACGTGTTCGCCCAGCACGTTAAAGGCGCCATCAACCGGGTCCCGGTGCTGGAGGAGACGGGGATTAAGTCCACGGTCTGCGGCCCGGGTGAGTCGGGCGGCCGGAGCTGGGAGGTGCCCCCGGACGGGCCGTCCCTCGGCCCCGGGCCTTCGGGCGGCTCCCTCTCCTCCCTGCAGGCAAAGGGCCTGAGCTCCGTGAGGGCAGAGGTTTGCCCACGGGCACCGGCCAGGCCTCTCCCCCCAGCCCAGTGTGAGCGCGTCCTGACGTCCCCGCCTGGCCTCGGTCCCCCGTCGTTGTCCCTGGAGCTTGGCGTTGCCGTCCGGTAGGTGGGCTGAGCCCCGTCCCGGTCCCCTGTGAGGCTGAGCAAGGAAAGGGGGGGCCAAGCCCCGTCCCGATGCCGTCCTCACAGCGCTGCGGACCCCAGTCCCGGGTGGGCCTCACCCCTCTGCTCTCCGGCCTCGGCAGCCAGGCCCGCGGGGCCGCTCACCCACACAGCGTGGAAAGGCCCACGCTGGGCCCCCTGCCTGGCCCCGCGGGTGCTGGGCTGAGGGAGGCTGCAGCGAAGGCAGTGAACACAGCCGCGTGGCGCGAGGGCCCGGGGGGGATGTGTGCGGCCCCCCCCGCCCTGCAGGCCGGCGCTCTTGTGGGTTGAGCACAGCCGGGGCACGCTCGGACCCCAGAGCCGAGGCGTCCGCCAAGGCCACTGGTTTATTCTTGCAAGGCCTGCTGGCCAGGCTAGACTCTGTCCCCACACAAGTCACTCGCGGCTTGGCAGGGAGAGGTGATGGCTCCGTGACTCGGCTCTGGGACAGGGCCATTCTAGGCTTTGCTCAGGGGGCGGAGGGGTCCTGGTGGGTGGCGAGGAGCCAGCAGTCTGCTCTGGATCTCAGCGGTCTATTCTGGAGAAGGTTCCAGAATAAAATTGCGAGCCCAGGGGCCACATAAGGGGACCATGGCATGAAGGAGCTCACCCCACGTCCGTGCAGCTCCTGAATGCTGAGCACCCGCCCTGCACCCAGCCTGCGAGGAGCAGGGCGCCTGCTGGGTGCTGGGCAGAGCTCGGGTGGCGGGACCCCGTGGAGGTAGGCTCCAGGGCAGGGTGAGGGCACAGGGAGCAGGGGTGAGGCTGCCGGCCTGGGGCCCTGGCAGAGGGTGGCCTCTGGGCACAGAGGGGCCCACGCTGGCGCTGGCCCAGGAGCCCAGGCGTTCTGGCTGCGGGCTGTGCGGCCCCGCCGGGGCTCCCAGGGGCCCAACACCCAGCATCGTCTGCTGCCTCTCCTTCGGCCTCACTGGGCCAGAGGCTGGCGCGGCTGGTGCGGCAGACGCAGGGCAGTTAGCCGACTGCAGTCTGGTGGTGCAGGTGCTCTGATGGGAGGTGCAGGGGTGGTGGGTGCAGGGCGGGCCACGTGGAAGGCGCTGTGCAGGGCTGTGGGGCGAGGTTCCGGGCGGCTCGTCCCCCGCTTCTCCCGCACGGCTGGGGTCTCCTCCACCCCCAACAGAGGCGAGAAAAGGCTGGGGTGAGCCTACGGAGGCGTGAAGAGAGGTTCGGAAAGATGCCGTTGCCCCAGGGGGAGCGCTGAGGCTGAGGCTCTGAGCGCCTTGATCCTGGCTGTTCTGATCTGTGAAGTGGGCGACAGGGGGAGCGAGGAGAGGAAGCCACCTGTCAGGCGCAGGGCACGGACCAGTTCAGCAAACAGAGGTCCCAGGCCAGCGGGCAAAGCCTCTCCCACCGTCTGAGGTGGGTGGGGGCCAGGGTGGGCCAGGCCAGGGGACAGGAGGGCCCTGACCCCCAGCCGGTGGCCTGCTGGGGTGTCCAGCCCCCTCCTTCCTCGTGCATTTGACGTCTACACAGCCTCCAGCCCCGGCTGCCTCTATCTGTTCGGTTCATGAAGGAGCCTTTGGCGAGAGGGGAGCTTTCCTAGGGGCGGCAGATGGGGCTCCCCGCCAGTCACGGGGGACTTGGGGGGACAGGATGCGGGGTGCGGGCCGATGACTTGCGGCCCTGCAGCTTCCCGGGGCTGGCGTGGGACTGACAGTGAGAAACCCAGGCCCAGAGAAATCCCGGGAGCCCAGTAACCCCGGAGCATCCTCGTCTTAATTAGACTGAGGGTCATCGTCCCCTCGACACCCCCCGCCCCGGGCAGCCTGGCTGTTTCCTGGCTGGGAGGGACGTTTGTGGGGACATCAGGACTTCTCACCACGGAGGACAAGCGGGTCAATGGCCCTCAGCCTCCAGGACAGCACAGGGAAGTCCCGGCCCCCCCGACTCCGGGGAAGCTGGGAGCAGGTGAACCTCTCATTCCAAGGCCAGGCAGGGCCCAGGTGCCCCCCTCCCCGCTTCGTGCTGCCTTCTCTTGAGTCATTTGCTAAACATCCAGCCACCGTGGCCCCCCAACTCCTCGCCTGCTAGTGCTCTCCTCACACTCCTGGGGGGTGGGGGGCCGCTGTTCAGAACTTCCCGGAAACCAGTCCATCGGGCTCCAAGTGCTCGCCGGGCCATCCCCGAGCACGAGCGCAGCCTGCCCTGTGGCCCGCTGGCCCTGGCCTCGTCCAAGCCGCAGCAGCCTCTGTCTTACCTGGTCACCGCCCTCCCTGCCCCCCCCCCCGCCCCAAGGAGAGGTCCTGGTGCTTCCTCTTGGGTCTCCCTCCCCTCCCGGGGCCTCCAAGGCCCTGGCTGTGGGCCCTGCCTCCTCTCCCTCCCCTCCCCCACCTGCCCCTGTGGCCTTTCTGCCCTAGGGGTGTGTGTGTGGGGGTTCTCGGGGCTGGCAGCCTCCCTCAGCTCAGATGCTGAAGAGCGGAGCCCGGGGTCGGCCGGTCAGGGCTTGTGACCAGAGTGCACGAGGCTAAGGACCTGGCGGGGAACAGCGGGGTGACGGAGGCCCCTCATCTGTGACCCTGGGGACCGATGGCGCCAGGGCAGCAGCTAGGAGCGGCCACCCTGTGGTCACTCCAGACCCCTTGGTCCATCGTGTTTTCTCCCCAGACACTCACTTTTTGCTTATTCGCACATGTCTCCGTGGCCTTCACTCTCCGTCAGCGCCCGGAGGGTGGGGCTGGGCTGGTCCCGAGCCGCCTCCCCGGCTGCGGTCTGGGCTCACACGGGCGGGCCTCACGGAAGCTGTAGATGGACCAGCCCAGAGCCCTGTGCGGTGAGTGCCAGGCTCCCGACTCGACAGATGAGAAACTGAGGCTCCTCTGAGCCCAGGTCACACAGCTGGGCCGGGGTCTAGCCGGGTTTGAACCCAGAACCTTGGCTACAAAGTCCAGCTCCTTATAACCGTGCCCGAGGGGCCCTGTCCCTCCCCACCCGGGCCTCGGCCTGTGGCAGGCTGGCAGCGGATGGGAGCGGAGGGCTCGGTGCCCTCTCCCAAAGATCTTAACGACCCTTCATTCACTCAGTGGACATTTATCAGGCGCCTAGTGTTTGCCGGGCCAGCGCATGCCTGCTCTGGGGGCGCTCCTGGTCCAGTGGCCAAGAGTGCCCGGCAGTGACAGCAGGAAGCTGGTGACGGGGGCTCACCGGCAGGAGAATGGCCACGATCACAGGACAGCTGGGCCCACAAGGCAGGACCTGGTTCAGGTGGAAGGTTCTGGCAGTCAGGGCTGGGGAACGTGGCCGGAGCAGTCAGGGAGGCTCCCCAGAGGAAGCGGCCTCGAGCCGGGTCTTGAGGATGGCAGGGGTCTGGAGGAAGGAGGCTCTTGCCCACCCTGGCCTTGGTGACGGCCCTCCTGGGGGACCCCGCCCGGGAGCCTGTGGCTGGACTCGAGGGCTCTCTCTCCCTTTCAGAGTCGTTCACGCCGGACCACAAACCCCTGATGGGGGAGGCGCCCGAGCTACGGGGGTTCTTCCTGGGCTGTGGGTTCAACAGTGCAGGTGAGTGGGCAGCCGTACCCGCCCCACCCCCAAAAACCCCGTGAGTGGCGGAGGGGTGAGCTCCCCGTGTGGGAGGCGCGCGGACCCCCGTGTAAGACGCAGGGCCGAGGGGCCGATGCCGCCCGTGGGGATGGGCCGGGCGCAGAGTCAGGGGCGGGGCCCTGGGGGTGGGGTCGGGGGCGGGGCCCTGGGGTGGAGTCGGGGGTGGGGCCCTGGGGGGGGAGGCGGGGCGGGGCCCTGGGGGTGGATTCGGGGGTGGGGCGCAGACCAGCGGCTCGGCTCCTGCCAGGCATGATGCTGGGCGGCGGCTGTGGGCAGGAGCTGGCACACTGGGTCGTCCACGGGCGCCCAGAAAAGGACATGCACAGCTACGACATCAGGTGAGTGTGCGCCGGGCCCGGGGCCGGGGCTGCCCCAGGTTGGGGCAGGCGGGGTAAGTAAGGGGGGCTGTTTGGAAAGAGCCATCCCTGAGAGCCGGGGGGGTTCCTGGAGGAGGTGGCATCAAGGAAGGACAGGAAGAACAGCTGCCGGTGCAGGTGGTGCTGGGTGGGTGGGTGGGTGGGTCTCTGGGTTTGGCAGATCCACGGCTTTACAGTGTCCAGGATCTCCTGTCCCACTGTCCTGCCTGATCCGCCCGGCCGCTCTGGGATCAGCAGCGGGATCTCATGATCCCACTTTGCAGATGGGAAGACTGAGGGCCTGGGAGCAGGAGGGGCCACAAGGCTGCCCGGGGGTGTGGCCGAGCTGGGCTGGTCACTCCTAGGACGTGTGCGTGTCTGGGAGGCAGGCAGCACCCTTCACTCCTCCCTTTCCGCGGGGTGGGGGTGTGCCGTGAACGCCGCAGGGAGCGCGTCCGTGGAGGTAAATCGCTGCTCGGGACCAGGTCTGCTCATGGAAACGCTGAGCAAACCCGAGCTGAGGCTCCGGGGGCAGGGGGCACTCCCATCAGAGCTGGCTGCCCACTGCCCTCCGTGTGTTGGGCCAGCGATACAGGCGCCCCCAGGCAGGCTCTGAACAGTGGGAATCGGCGGGGCTGGGGGCTGGTCCCCGGGCACAGCTCCGTGGCCCAGCGCTGCAGGTGGCAGTCAAGTCGGCAGCTCGGAGGGGCCTCTGTGGGTGTTCAGCCTGCTCCGCTGTGACGCTCTGGGCAGGCAGTGCCCCTGCGAGACCCCAGCTGTGTGGCGGGGGCACGGGGGTGGGGGGGCCGGTGCCGGTTCCGCTCAGTGCAGCCCGTTCTGCTAACCTCGTCCCTTCCTGACCTGAGGCCATTACATCCACGGGAGGGGGTGTCTCGCCCCCACGGAGACAGACAGACAGACGCTGAGACCCGCTCCCCACTGCCACCCCCTCCACGGTGCCCAGCACAGCGTGCCTTGTTCTGGCTCCTCCTCAGAGCCTGTTTGGGGCTGTGCCCATGTGCTCTCCCAAGAGAGGAATGTTCCAGAAATGATAAAAGCTGCTCGGGGCCCCAGGGATGGGCCAGTCCAATCGCCTTCTGTACAAACTGCAAAACTGGCGCCCACGTGGGAGGCGAGTGGCCTGAAGTCACCCAGCGTGCGAGGCAGGGACAGGGCGCCGGCTTCCAGCCCGGCAGTGCTGTGTGTGTCCCCGGCCTCCCTTGGCTCCGGCTCCAGACCTGGATGGATCGGGGCACCCACTCAGCCTCCCAGGGCCCACTCCTGTCCCCCCCGGGCTGCTGGAGGGCCGTGCAGGCGGCCTTAGCAGTCGGGCTGCGGGCCTCCCTCCCAGGGGGTCTGGCCCCCACCTCACAAGCTGCCGCTTTAGTGGGAGGGTCCGGTGGCTGGGCTGTGGGTGGACGGCACGCTCCTGCCTCCGCTGCAGCCCGGCTGGCCTAGGGTCACAGGTTGGCAGGCAGGGGGTCCTGGGAAGGAGTCCCTGAGGGCCGGGGCCCGGTGGGTGGGGGTCAGGGCTGCGATCTAGCTGACCACCCCTCTGGCCCGGGCAGTGCACCCCAAGAGATGACCGGCTGCTGGCCTCCAGGCCCGAGCGGTCACTGACTGGACTTCCGCCTCCACCCAGCGCCCCCGCCCCCGTCATCCTGGACCAGCTGCTGGCACCGGGCCTCTGGCGCTAATGAGATACTCCGCTTCCCTGGTCCTGAGCGGGGGATGGAGACGAGACGCAGGCCCTGCTGGAGGCAGAGCCGGGAAGTGAGGGCACCCAGCACCCCCAGAGCAGGCAGCGCTCGTCCCCGGCTTGCACACTCGGAAGGTCATCGCAGAACCCCGACCGGTGTCGTCGTAGAAATCTGAGCGGTGTCATTGCTCATCTTACGCGACAAGGGCAGGCCCGCGGAGGGACGTGCTGGGCCCTCAGGGCCCAGGGCCAGGTCCAAGGCCTGTCTGGACTCTGTGCTGCGTGTGAGGCTCCCGGGGCTGACCTGGCAGCAGGTGCCCTCCAGGCCATGGCAGCTGCCTCGTGGGCGCCCGTGGTGGCACCCTTTTGGAAACCCAAATGGGATCTCAGCGTCTCCGCCCGGCTGCCCATTAGCTGTGTGGCCTCAGCCCGTTCCTCCTCCTCTCCGACCTCGATTTCCCCGTCTGTGAAATGGGAACAATGATCCTCCTCTTGGCAGAGCGGGTCTGAGGCTCGGCGCAGGGCTGCCTCCCCCAGGTCCCAGCATGGGCGGCACCTGCGCGTGGGCCGGTACTTTTAGGGAAAGTCCTTGGGGTCCGGGCAACCGGGAAGGAGGAGCAGCTCCTTATTTGTGTCGAGAGGGTGGCTGGACGCTGGCCCTGGCCCCTGGCTGCAGGCCCCTCTGCCTGCTCGTGTGCAGGTCGGGAACGGCAGCCGGGTCCCGGGGGGCCACGGGCGGTGGTCCTCCCGTGCTGATCTCTGGTGGTGCTTCTACTGAGCCGAGTGCTGCCCACCCCCAGCACCCACAGATGTGCACAGATGCGAGCCCAGGGGCTGCAGAATCCCAGCCGGCAGGCACCTGCCTGGACGGGCTCCCTTAGCCCAGTGTCAGACCCTCTTCTCTGTCCCCGGACAACTGAGGCTCCACTGCCCACCCCACCCCCAGCCCCTCAGAGCCCTGCTCTCAGAGTGGCTGGGAGTGCAGACTTGTCCCAACCCCAGAGCCACGTGGCTCCCTGTGCCCAGGGATGAGCCTGACCGCGGACCGGACAGCAGAGGGCCAGCCTCCTGACCCCCTTCCGGCCTGACTTGGCCTCGCCCAAGCCTGCCATGTGTCTCCAAACTCCCCACCCCTCTTAGCCTGCTCCTGGGACCCATCCCTAGACCCCTGGCCCGGCTCCTGGTTCAGTGTAGTCAGCCCGGATGCAGCGGTTCTGGCAGCTGCCGGCTTGGTGTAGCCAGACCTGAGCGCAGCCACGTCTCCGGTCATGTGGAACGAGCCAAATCGTGGACCCCATATGTGGGCTGTTCTGAGGACTGACGGAAGTGTTCTTGTAGCTGGCACTCGGCCCTGGGCCTGCGCTGGAAAAGAGCTCCTTAAATGAGAGCAATTACTGTGAATAACATCTGTAATAGTAATTCTCACACCTGCAGCCCCACGCCCACCCCCAGCTCAGATCGCGCTGGCTAGAACTAAGTGCAAACCAAGAGTCCATGAGCCCTGATGAGGCTCGGACGGGGTCACTGGGGACAGAAACACTGATGGGGACACAGCTGGTGAGCAGGTGGGCCCTGGAGGCCAAGCGAGATGCCAGCAGGTGGGGAGTGACGTGGGAGCCCGATGAGGGGCTGGGCTGGGCTGGGGGTCTGAGAGCTCGGCTGTGCCTGGGAGGGGGCCGTGGGGCCCAGCATGTAACCGCGGCCCCCAGGCTGTGCACCAGCTGGCTCAGGCAGCCAGGGTCGGTCCGAGAAGACCAGGTGACCAGGCGGAAAGGCGGTTGTGCGGCCCTGGCGGTTCTGCCACGCGAAGGCTAGGCGGAGGGTGGGGGGTGGGCGGTGCACACAGCCACGGATGCTGGGCCTCTTAGTTCCGAAAGAGATAATGTGGGGCCTGCTGGCTAGAGTCAAACATCAGCGGGGTGTCCCCCCTGCTGCAAGGGGACAAGCCTGCAGGGAACTCAATCGCACCGTCCCGGGTGCGGGGCCCCGGACGCGGCTGGTACGTCCGCTGAGCCTCCACTGCCCCTGAGGGGTGTGAGCTTAGAGGCCATCACCTTGACCCCTGCCTCCACTGGGGGGGCACGGGGGAGAGGGGGCGCTCTGTCGTGTCTGCTGACAAAAGCTCTGAAGATCCCTCCCGTTAACTTTCACCAGGTCCCAGATTGGGGACGAGGAGCGCGGCCTGGGGCCCCGTGCCCGCTGGGCCTGCTCTCTGTGCCCGACGGCAGTGGGGGCTGCAGGCAAGGAGGTGAGCTCCCCAAGGTTTGGGGGCTCCCCAGGCCCCTCAGTGGGAGATCGGAGAGCCAGGAGCCCCCCGGAGGCCCGATCCCCCCAGGTGGAGGGGACGAGGGTCCAGTTGCCCAGGTCCCTCGCCGAGGCGGTGACCAGCCCCTCCATCCACGACAGGCGCTTCCATCACTCGCTCACGGACCACAGCCGCTGGATCCGCGAGCGCAGCCACGAGTCCTACGCCAAGAATTACTCCATCGTCTTCCCCCACGACGAGCCCCTGGCCGGGCGCAACATGAGGAGGGACCCCTTGCACGAGGTACACGCCCCCCACGAGCCCTGTACCGGCGAGGAGACTTTCGAGGGGCCCAGGGTGTGGGTGACAGAGCGTACGTGGCACCCCAGCTGCAGGGCAGGTGGGAACAAATGGCTCGTTCGCTTCCGGCACTGACTGATGGCACGGGCTCAGAGGACAGTGGGGAGGGTGGGCAGGGGTCCCCGGGGGCAGATGCGTGCAGTTGTCCATCAGAAGGACGCAGTCGGACAGCAGCATGCTGAGGAGACGTGCTCCTGCTTCTGCAGCCTGACTTCCTGGCGAGCTTCTGCTTAAACGATGAAACCCGCTGTTGGCTGCCCTTCCCTGGGTCCTGCCCTCTCCCTGGCTCCCCGACAACCCAGGCAGCTTCCCTGGGCTCGCATTTCCTTCCCTAAACCCCCATCCATCTCCATCATCCTAGGCTGCATGCTTGGCTTACCTGCCAGCAGGAGCTGTGCCCCAGTCTGAGCACAGAGCCTGACTCCTGATAGGAGCCCAGGGGGTGTTCGTTGAGTGGATGGATGGAGCGTGAGGCAGGTGGACAGGCCCAGTGAGCAGGTAGCACTTAAATAGAAGCTGCTTCCGCCTCCCGGGACCCAGTGTGGGACCCCAGAGGGCCGTCCCTCCCCGGAACAGAGACGTCATGGGCCCTGAACTTCCCCATTCTCCGGCCAGCTGGAAATCTTGGCCCCACGTGGCCCCGGGTTCCCCCCAGCCTGCCCTGGGGCTTTAATCACCCCACTGCCCCGAAGCTCAGCAGGGACTGTCACGTGGAAGGAGGGGCGCTCGGATACCCACCCCCTCATCCACGCACAGTTCTGCTTGGAGGGGACGTGGCGGGCGCAGCACTGGGCTCCGGGGGAATCTGCATTCACGCACGCCTCCACTTCTTCCTGGTCAGCGCCCTCCTGGTGACACGTCCCCGCCGCTGCCGTGGGTTTCGTTAGGTGGAGGAGCCAGGCCCTGACCTTGCGTCCTGGGAAAGGGGCCTCTGGCAGGGACACACCCGTTAGCATGTGACCTCATGCCCTCTCCCTCTGGGCCTGCGGTCCCCGGGGAGGGGAGACACAGGCCGTCCGGACCTCAGGCCCCCGTCAGTCCTGGCGCTTGAGCGCCCCGCCAGACTCAGCTCACCCGGGCTCCGGCCCCCTCGCAGCCGGATGGCTTAACCCCCGGCCAGAGTGCCCTTCAACTCAGAGTGGAGATTTTTTTTTTCCCCTGCAAAGCAATTTTTTTTTTGTCTTTTTGCCTTATCTAGGGCTGCCCCTGCGGCACATGGAGGTTCAGGCTAGGGGTCTAACAGGAGCTGTAGCTCTCGGCCTTTGCCACAGCCACAGCAACGTGGGATCCGAGCCGTGTCTGCAACCTACACCACAGCTCGCGGCAACGCGGGATCCTTAACCCACTGAGCAAGGCCAGGGATCGAACCCGCAACCTCATGGTTCCTAGTCAGATTCGTTAACCACCAAGCCACGACAGGAACTCCCAAAGCAAATTTATATTCAAAGAAATCTACCACTGTGTGACTTTATTGTGTCTGCTATAATTTTTATTGTGGTAAGGCACACATAACATAAAAGTCGCCATTTTAGTCATTCTAACGTGTCTAATTCGAGAGAATCAGATGTATGCACGTTGCTGTGCGGCCATCAGCAATATCCAGCTCTAGGACATCTTTGTCCCCACAAGAGGAAACTCGTCCCTGTTGAGTCCCCATTTGCCCCTCCCCCCAGCCTGGAAAAACCACCGCACTCCTGTCCGTCTCTTTGGATTTGGCCGTTCTGGTCATTTCACACCAGTGGTATCACACACTGTGTGGCCTTTTGTGACTGGCTTCTTGGCTTGGCATGCTGTTTCCGAGGTGCATCTGTGACGTGGCAGGTGGCAGAATGCCCTCCCTTCTTAAGGCTGAATAATAATGTCGCATCTGCAGGGACCACGCTTGTCGTCGCTGGTCCGTCGATGGGCATCAGCGCTATGCCCGCTCTCGGCTGTTGTGAGCACGTGTGCCCATGGGCTTGTTTCCATCCCTGGTCTCAGTTCTCCTGGGCGTTCACCTGGCCATGGCAGCGCTGGGCCGCTGGGTGCACCAGTCTGCTCGGGCGGCCACGACAAATGCTGGGAGGCTGAAATGCGTTTCTCTCGGGGGCTGGGAGGTCCGGATCAAGGGCGCGCTGGCTGCTTCCCGGTGAGGGCTCTCTTCCTGGCTCTCAGACGGCCGCCTTCCTGCGGTGTCTGCTCCCCGAGGAGGGGAGCCCTGGCGCCTCCCCCTTAGGAGGATTCGGGCCCCACCTGTAGGACCTCATTTCACCCTAACCCCCTTCTCGGGGCCCTCTCTCCAAATGCTGGGGTTAGGGCTTCACCAGAGGAAATCGGGGGGGTGCAGTTCAGTCCATCAGAGAAAGTAACTGGGGACTCTTGGGGGGGCGGGGGGGGCCACTGGGGGAGTTCTAGGGCCAGAGCCAGGACCTCTGCCCCTTGTGGGGTGAGGTGGTGGGTTTGGTCACTCCCTGCCTTGCCCTGGGGGTCGGGCCAGGCCTGGGTGTGCTTGTTCAATACCCACCCTCTTCCCAACCAGGAGCTCCTTGCCCGAGGCTGCGTGTTCCAGGAGCGGCACGGCTGGGAGCGGCCAGGCTGGTTTAGTCCCCAAGGCACAGCTCCGGTGAGTAAGCCCCCAGCACCCAGCGGCCCCACGACTGTCCCCGCCCGCCATCACATCCTGCCCACCCAAGGCGGCTGCACACCTTGCCGCTGTCAGCACTCGGCCAGCCTGATGGACCGGGGGGGCAGGTGAGTCACCCCGCTTTTGGAGAAGCTGAGCCCCTGTCCATCTGCCGGGTCTGCCCGTGGGCACAGGGCCCTGCCTCCGCAGATGGCCCCACGGGCATCACTTCAGCGCCCACGGCGGGCCGACCGAGCCTTCCACGGCCCAGATGGGGAGAGCTGGTGCTCCCGAGCCAGGAGGCAGCGCACTGGACTCCCCCGCTTTACAGGAGAAATTAGAGCATCCTCTCATAATTTTGTTCACGTATTTTTGGCAACTGCAACTGTTAATGTTGGTGGGAGGATTTAACCCAAAATGATACGTTCCATGCCTTAGTTTGTAAGCTAGTGTCTCGCAGCGTCCTGGCCTCTGGGTGCCCTCCTGGGGGCGCCCCTTCCCCACCCAGTGCCTCCCAGGTCCCCGGGGCCTCAGGGAATCAAAGCCATCCCACTTGTGAGACCTCGGCCGGGGTCTGTGGAGCAGGTGATGTGGTGCTTTAAGTCCAGTCAGGGGGACGGTATTTGAGCCAAATTTGTCCAAATTAAAACCCCTTTGCCGTCGCCCGATTTCACCATCCCCTTCCAGTGCTACCCCCTCCCATCACCATAGCAACCAAGTCCCAAGGCGAGTCCCACTGCCCGATGGGTGAGGGGAGGCCAGAGCTAGGGGTGGCCTCAGCCTTAGCTCCCCCGGGGTCGGCAGAGAGCAGGGGCCTGGGCAGACCCCTCCCCGGGCAGCTCCCAGCAGAACCCGCTGCATCCAGCCCGTTCTGCCCTGGCAGCCCCTCTCCCCCGGGATCCGTGGACAAGCAAGAGCCAGGAGCAGGAATCAGGAACATATTCTTGGTCCCAAGGTGGACAGGCTTTGGGAGTTCCCCCTGGGGCTTGGTGGGTGAAGAACCTGACTAGTATCCACGAGGATGCGGGTTCGATCTCTGGCCTCGCTCAGTGGGCTAAGGACGTGGAGTTGCCGTGAGCTGCGGTGTAGGTCCGACCCCGCGTTGCTGTGGCTGTGGTGTAGGCCGGCAGCTGCAGCTCTGATTCAACACCTAGCCTGTGAAACTTCATGTGCTGCAGGTGTGGCCCTAAGAAAACAACAACAAAAAAGATGGGCAGGCCTTGCGGCCCCCACCCGGGTGGGGTCCAGGGCTCTGGGTGAATAGACGCCTCCAAGTCCCCAGTCCCTGGCCAGGCTACGCGCGCTGGGCTGTCCCTGCAGGGGCCTCAGGGCCAGTGGGGGCCAGCTGGTGGGCCAGGGGCAAGGATTTTCAGCAGAGTCTCCGGGAAAGGCCCCTCCCTCCCCGGAAACCAGGGCTTGAGCAGGCGTGGAGGTGGCGGGGGTGGGGGGCTTGGGGGGAGCAGAGGGAGCCCTGACTCAGAGCCACACAGAGCTCTTACCTGTGGAGAGAGGCTGGCTGGGCTTGGTTGGCCCTGCTGGGAGGGGAGAACTTTCTGGCTGGATCACACCTTTCCAGGTGAGCCAGCAGAGTGAGGAGGGTAGGTGGGGGAGGGGAGGGGAGGGGAGAGGAGGGGGAGGGGGAGGGGGAGGGGAGGGGGAGGGGCTCCGGCCGCAGGAGCAGAGCCTGGAGTGGGCTGTTGGGCTCTGGCCTCTCTGAGAGCAGCCGCCCCAGCTCAGGAGAGGACAGCGTGAGTGGCGGCTGACGGGCCAGCCTCTGGGGCCGCTACTGGCTTCATGCCAGGCTGTCAGGACCCTCCTGTGGCCCGAGGCCAGTCTCTGTCTCCCTGTGCCTGTTTCTTCATCGTAGACAGGGTCCGCCTCCCCAGAAGTGAGCGGCCCTTTGAGCAGGGCTTGGCCCAGGGCGGGGGGTGTCTGGAGCCATTGCTGGGACCACCGCGCCCCCCAGCCCTGTCACCCTCTTCCTCCACAAGCTGGTCCCTGGGCCTTAGCCCACCGCTTGGCACTGATCTGGAAGCCCTGGGGTGGCCCCCAGGGGCCCAGTCGACCTGCGTGCGCCTGCCTCCTGCTCAGCCCCGTCTCTCCCCGGCGCTGACCCCGAGCACACCCACTCCCCCCCCAACACCCCCCTGCCACAGAGACTGTGGGGTCCTGGGGCAACGTGGGTGGAACCGCTGAACCCCTTCCTCCATCCCAGCCTCGGCACACTCGCCCCGAGAGAGGGGGGCTCGGAGGGGGCAGGCCCAGATCTGTGCTGGGGACCTTCATCTCTGCCAAGCCGCCGGCTCCAGGCCGCACAGCCCGTGTGTGGGGGGTGACAGCCACATCCTTGCCAGGTGCTCCCCTACGACTACTACGGGGCCTACGGGCAGCGGGCGCACCCGGACTACGCCTACGGCCGGCTGCTGGGCGACGATTGCACTTTCGACTTCCCGCCCCACCACCACGTGGTAGGAGCCCCAGCCCTGGGGGGAGGGAGAGCGGGGCGCCCCTTGGGGCTGGCCCGGGGCGGGGGCGGACCTGGGTCCGGCTGTGCGGCCTCGGGCCAGGCGTTCACCTCTCTGAGCGGCCCCCGGGCCTGGGTGTGACTCTGGGTGGCCAGCCCCTCCTGCCAGGGGGCCAGTGTCGTGGGCCCCACCCTCGGCTCCCACACGCAGAGCAGGGGAGGGACACGCAGGTCCAGACGGGCCCCAGGGGACAGCAGAGGACACCAGAGCTGGGCCGCCGTGGTCTGGGCCCTGCACGCCAGCCCTCCGGCTCCAGAAGCGGGCAGCTGAGGCTGGTCACAGGGCACCTGGAGCCTCAAGGCTTCTTGCTCCCGGGCCTGGCTCCCCATTTCTCCCGGGGTTGAGGTGATGAGATCTAAGGGCCCGGGGCTCCTCCTGAGTCCGCGGCGGGCTCCCAGGGCCATTCTCACAGGCAGCGTTTGTAGAAAGGACGATGCCAGCTCCCCCCACCCCCAGCGGCCCCGCTGCTTTGGAAAGTGTCGCCCCGCCCAGAACACCCGCGCAGGGCCCGCTGGGGAGGACATGGGAGCCTGCTGAGGATCTGGGTCCGGGGCGGACCCCTCAGCCTGGGGGCGCCCGGAGAGGGGCGGCCCCGAAGCATCCAGGTGGGGGTTCCCAGTGCCCCTGGGGAAGCAGCCGGGCCGGCCTCCGGGCAGGGGACCCCCGCTGTCACGTGGCACCCCTCGCTCGGAAGTGCGGGGTCGGGGCATCCTTCATGCTCTGCTCTGGCTGCTTTGAAACTCCTCCTCCTCCTCGAGCAAGGCCCAGTTCTCTTTTACGCCTGCACCTGGTCTTGAAGGAAAGGAAGCCAACGTGCTCCCGCAAGGCGCTGCAGGAGGGGGCTTCTGAGATGCAAGTGGCGCGTACGTCCGGGAGCTCAGGAGTTGGGGGGGGGGTGCAGGGCTGCCTCGGGGGCAGTGAACGGGCTCCGTCTGGCACCTCCAGCCTCGCGGCTTCCCAGGCCCGCGGGACGTTCGGGCCTGGAGGACCTGGGAGCCGGGAGGGAATGCCAACTTGGCTTCGTGGCTGCGTCCCACCCCCGCATGCTCCACGGTCCCAGAGCATGAAACGCACACTTGTTCTCAGCGTTGGCAACCTCCCCAGCCTGGGTAGACGCCCCGGGAAGCTGTTCTGAGTTTGGTCTGCAGCCCCAGCGGTGTCAGCCTGATGGGGGAGGGGGCTCCGTAAAGGGAGTGGTGTCTGCAGAGGGGTGAGTGGCAGCGTCTGGGCTCAGGAGCCACGCAGACCCAGCGGGCTGCTTTCGAACAGCCAGCTGCCCTGGGGGAAGCCGACTCAGCGGCCACGCTGGCCAGTTGCCCTGGTGTAAACGCCTCACCAGCTACTCACTCCCACCTGCCCACCCGGCATCACTGAATATCGCTGAATGCAAAGTGGGAGCGATGCACCTGGTGGCCTCTGGGCCACTGGGAGGCGACCCAGCTCGTTCCCACCTGTGCAGCCCCGAGCAGATCACGTGACATCCTGGGACCTGCAAGGGCACTTGGGTGTCAGTAGTCCCGCCTGCTCCCGGGGCCACAGTGTACCTACCACGGGGTGGGAGGAGGTGGCGCCGGCTCCGTCAGTGGTAGCAGTGCCGTAATACATGTATATATATTTTTAGCAAGAACAATGGGGAGTTCCCTGGTGGCTCAGCATGTTAAGGACCCAGAGTTGTCACTGCAGCGGCCTGGGTGGCTGCTGTGGCGTGGGTTGAATCCCTGGCCAGGGGACTTTCACATGCTGTGGGCTTGGCCCAAATAAACAACAGTGAGGCTGGGACAGCTGCTCCGTGGCGAGGTGAGGTGTTTGGGGCAAAGATGGGGGGCTGTGGCAAGGGGAGCCCAGGGCATGTGCATACTGTATGGGGGGAGTAACGAGAGATGTTACAGTCTCTCTCCTTTTTTTTTTTTTTTTGCCACTGGGTGAACCACAGCCGTGGCAATCCCAAATCCTAAACCCACTGCACCACAGTGGGAACTCCACTGCCTTCTTTTCTTTAGAAAAACAGCTTTGGAGTTCCCGCCATGGCTCAGCGCAAACGAATCTGACTAGTATCTATGAGGACGCAGGTTCAATCCCCGGCCTTGCTCACAGGGTTGAGGATCCGGTGTTGCCGAGAGCTGTGGTGTAGGTCGCAGACGTGGCTCAGATCCTGCGTTGCTGTGGCTGTGGCGCAGGCCGGCAGCTGCAGCTCCAACTCCACCCCTAGACTGCGAACCTCCATATGCCGCGGGTGTGGCTCTAAAAAGACAAAAAAAAAAAAAAAACACAAAACACAAAAGAAACCAGCTTTATTGAGATGGCTTCACATACCGTACATTTAGAGTGTGCAAGTCAGTAGTTCGAATGTATTCTCAGGGTTGTGTAGGCCTCACCTCAGCCGTTAGAACATCGTCCTCTCCCCTGCAAAGGAGCCCTTTACCCATCCGCGGTCACTCCTCCCTTCTCCCCAGCCCAGCTCTCGGCAGCCCCCCATCTGCTTTCTGTCTCCGGAGGCCCGCCTCATCTGACATCTCCCGTGGTGGTCTTTCGGCTCTAGCTTCTTTCCTTTCGCACGTTTTCAAGGTCCCTCCGTGATTCAGGATGTATCAGGATGTCATGGCTTCTTATTCTGAACACTATGCTGTTACGTGGAGCTACCACTGTTTATTTATCCGTTCATCTGTTTTTGCTTTTATTTTTTAATGGTTGCACCTGCGGCACATGGAAGTTCCCAGGCCAGGAGTCGAATCGGAGCTGCAGCTGCCGGCCTCCACCACGGCCGCGGCAACGCCGGATCCTAACCTCATCTGTGACCTACGCTGCAGCTTGCAGCGGCGCCGGATCCTTAACTCTCCGAGTGAGGCCAGGGATCGAACCCACATCTTCACGGACACTGTGTCCGATTCTGAACCCACTGAGCCACGGAGAGAACTCCTATCTGTACATATGTTGATGGACATTTGAGTTAAGTTTTTTGGCTGTTATGAATAATGCTGACATGAAAATATGTGTGCAAGTTCTTGTGTGTGGACAAATGGTTTCATTTCTCCGGGGTATACACCCAGGAGTGGGATTGCTGGGTCTTGTTTAACATTTTGAAGATCTGCCAAGTGTTCTCCAGAGCGGCTGTGCCATTTTGCATCCCCACCCACCGCATTTCAGGTTCTCATTTCTCCACGTCCTCGCCACTGCTCATAATTGTCTTTTTGGTTCTGGCCCTCCCGGGGGGGGGTGATATTCCAAGTTCAGAGTTGCGTTTTCCTGACCACTCATGAGGTTGAGCATCTTCTCATGTGCTTATTGGGCCATTTGTATATCTTCTTTGGAGAACCTGCTGTTCAGATACTTTGCTCATGTTTAATTGAAGTATCTGTCTTTTCATTGATTTATAAGTGTTCATTCTGGATACAAGTCCCTCATCAGATTTATGATTTACAAATGTTTTCTCCCACACTGTGGGCTGTCTTTTCACCTTTTTAATAATATTGTTGGCAGCACAGAAGTTCTTAATTTTGGTGAAGTGCAACTTAGGTATTTTTTTCTTGTGTCTCTTGTGGTTTTGGTCTCATAATTAAGAAATCACAAAGTTTTAGTCCTTTATTTCTTCTCAGAATTGTCGTGCTGAGGTCTCTGATCAAGCTCGATGCAGCTTCGTGAATGGGGTGAGGAACGGGTCCAACTCCACTCTTTGGCAGGTGGCTCTTGGGTGCATCCCAGCATCATTTGCTGAAGATTCTGCTTTTCCCGTTGAACTGCCTGGGCATCCTTGTGGCAATTCACTTGACCACAAGTGTGAGGGTTTGTCTCTGGACTCCTGGTTCCAGTCCCTGGATCTCTGTGTGTCTGTCCTTATATCAGTACCAGACTGTCTCGATTACTGTAGTTTTTGTGCCTTTTTGTTTGTTTGTTTTTTGCTCTTAAGGGCTTCACCTGCAGCATGTTGAAGTCCCCAGGCTTGGGGTCGAACTGGAACTATAGCTGCCAGCCTACACCATAGCCACAGCAATGCCATAATCAAGCTGAGTCTGCGACCTACACCGTGGCTTGCAGCAATGCCCGATCCTTAACCCACTGAGCGAGGCCAGGGATCAAGCCCGCATCCTCACAGACACTATGTTAGATTCCTACCCCTCGAGCTGCGATGGGAACTCCGTTGCCCGGGTCTTTTAAATCTGTATGCGTGAAGGGTATTGGTCTGTAGTTATCCTATGAGGTCCTTTGGTTTTGGCATCGAGCATGATGCTGGCCTTATGGAAAGAGTTTGTGAAGCATCGGTATTAATTCCTCTTGGAATATTTGGTAAAATTCACCTGTGAAGCCATCAGACCTGGGCTTTTCTTGGCGGGGAATTTTAAATTACTAATTAAGTTTCTTTTGGGTTATAGAGCTATACCGACTTTCTATTTCCTCTTCAATCGGCTTCAATACTTTGTGTCTTTCTAGAAATTTCCATTTCACGTTACTGTGTTGGTGGGCTATTGCTCACAGAATGCCTTCTGATCCTTTTTATTGCTATTATTTGGGTGTCAGTGCCCCTCTCTCATTCCTGATTTTAGTACTTTGAGTCACCTCTGTTTTTTCTTGGTCTAGTTAATCATTATTCGCCAAATTTTGTTGATCTTTTCCAAAAGCCAGTTTTTGATTCTCTTATTCCTTTCAGATTTCATTTGTTTCCCTCCTCGTCTTTATGATCTCTTTCCTTCTGCCCGCCTTGGGTTTAACTTGCTTCTGTCTCTGGTTCCTTGGAGCGGAGCGTTAGGTTGCTGGCTTGAGCCTGTGCAGGTGTAATGTTGCCGTGAGCTTCATCCTGTCTACATCCCGCACTCGCTGTGTTTTCGTTTTCGCTCCTCCCAGAGTATTTTCTACACCCCGCCCCCCTGGTGATTTTTGGTCTTTAACCCTTTGGTTAAACCCTGTTGTTTGATGGCGCTTATTTGTGAATTTTCCAATTTTTCCTTCTGCTCTTGATTTCGAATGTAATTCCGCTGGGGGCAAAGAACCTGTTTTGTATGATCTGCCTGCTTTCGAATCTGTCGTCTTGTTTCGTGGCTTCTGCTCTGCCCCGGGGAGTGTTCCCTGTGCTGGAGAAGAACGGCCCCCCGCGCTGGCTTCCTAGCTGGGGCGGGGAGAGGGCTCAGGGCAGGGGCTCAGCGAGGGCTGCGGGGACTTGGGGAGAAGGCGGGTCCCAGAGCCCCCCCACACACACCCACACCCAGCTCTGGACCTTTGCAGATCGGGAAGGAGTGTCTAGCTTGCAGAGGGGCTGCCGCTGTGTTTGACATGTCCTACTTCGGGAAGTTCTACCTGGTGGGCCTGGACGCGAGGAAGGCGGCCGACTGGCTCTTCTCGGCCGATGTCAGCCGGCCCCCAGGTACGGAGCCCGAGTGGGCCACGCTCCCTTCCCGCTGCTGCGCAGCCCGGGGCACTGAGAGGAGGCGGCGAGCTGACCTGCCTCGCTGGACCCATCCAGCCCCAGGCTCAGCTCCTTGGCTGGCCCTGGGCCCCCGTGACCAGACCCCTGTGCCCGCCTGGCCAAGCCCCAGGCCCTAGGCCCCCCACCCAGGCCGCCTCCCAGAACTTCGACTTAGTTCTGGACGGGCTGGAGGCAGCAGGCCCTCAGTATGTCTCCTGGGGCTGGAAGCCTGTCCATTTATGCCCCACAGGAACACACTCCCCGATTAAGTTTTCTAGAATTAAGTAAAACCACAGGATGCTCGGTTACATTTGATTTCTAGGTAAAGAACGAATAATTTCTTACTATGTCCTGTGCAGTATATGGGACGTTCATCTCTCTTCTTTATCGCCCACCCATCCATCCACCTCGAACTCACCCATCCAGGGTGTGGATCTGCTAGAGCTTCTGTAACAAAACACCGTAAGCTGAGTGGCTTGAAGCAGCTTAAATGTATTGTACTAGCCAAGGCTGGAGATTCAATATCAGGGCCGCTGGAGTTCCCATCGTGGCTCAGTGGGTTACAAACCCAGATAGTATCCATGAGGATTCGGGTTCGCTCCCTGGCCTCGCTCAGTGGGTTAAGGATCCAGCGTTGCCGTGACCTGTGGTGTAGGTCGCAGTTGAGGCTAAGGTCTGGTGTTGCTGTGGCTGCGGCGAAGGCCGGCAGCTGCTGCTCTGATTCGACCCTTAGCCTGGGAACCCCCATAAGCCGCGGATGAGGCTCAAAAGAACACACACACGCACGCACGCACACACACACACATACGCACGCGCACACACGCACACATGTCAGGGCTGTGATGCCAGGGACTGTAGTGCCCCTATTAGCCTCTCCAGCCTCGGCAGGGGCCGCGCACCCATGGCTGGCGTCCGCGTCCCTCCGGTCTCGGCTTTGTGGTCCCACGGCCTTCTCCCCACGTTTTCTTCTCCTTTTAGGGACACCAGTAAAAGGGCCTGGGGTAAAAGGGCTCAGCAGACCACAGTTCCCCCCATTACACCGTTAATGCAGCCAACGCACCCGCCCGCCCCACGCGCAGCTCCTGCTCACCCACTCTGACCCTTCTCACCCGTCCCCGTCCGTCCTCCCGTTCACCCGCCAGGCCCTTCCACCTCCCCACCCACCCCTCCTCCATCCAGCCCCCCTTCCCTCCCCCGCCTTCCCACTCCATCCCTCAACCATCCATCTGCATATTCTCTTTTTTTTTTGGCCCCATGGCTGCATGCAGCAGCTTGATGTGGGAATCTCAGTTCCCAGACCAAGAGCTGAACCCAGGCCACGGCAGTGACGGTGCCGCGTCCTAAACCCTGGGCCACCAGGAAACTCCCCATCTGCATATTCATTGCTCCAGCAGACATTCCCGGCGTTTCTGCTGTGCCAGGCATGGTGCTAGGTGCCCTAAAGCAAGTGGGATGTGACCCCGGGCCCACCCCGTGACGGTGGGGAGGGCGGGGGGCGGGATGGAGTGGGAGGAGTCAAAGTCGGGGCCTTTCCAGAAGAAGGAAGCCTGCCTCCTGTCGCTTCTTCCTCCGGGACGGGCAGAGCGGGTGACCAGCCCGCCCCGCTCCGGGCCACCCAGCCCTGGTGGCATCACGGAGGCGAGGGGGGACCTCCTGACAGGGGTAACCCTGCGCTGAGCGGCTCCCACACCCTGGGGTCTCCTCCCGCCCGCAGGCTCCACGGTGTACACCTGCATGCTGAACCACCGCGGGGGCACGGAAAGCGACCTGACCGTCAGCCGCCTGGCCCCCAGCCCCCAGGCCTCCCCGCTGACCCCTGCCTTTGAAGGTAGGAGAAGCCCCCGAGGCCCAGCGCCGCGGACACTGCAGCCCCGCCGGGCGAGGTGGCCGTCCACGCGGGATGGGGGGGGCCGGGACGCGCTCTAGTCACCAGCGCGCCCACCCGGTCAGGCCGGGGGATCGGAGGTCCCGCTTCAGGCAGCCTCTGTTCAGGCAGCGATGCTGGGCTCCGAGCGCTCGGTGATTGTGTCTTTGAACGTGTCCGTTCTGTGGTGTTTCCAAGCGGCCCCAGCTTGGGCGTGCCGGTCTCTTCTGCCTGGAGCAGAAAGAAGCCAAGGGCAAGGCCATGCCTCCCACGCGGGCAAGTTCGCTCCTTTCTGCCGCTGACTTTTATGCCGAATTGGATCTCTGGGATCCCCCTGTATAACTCCCGGTCTCCGGCCGGGGCGGGTCCTAAGAAGACAGCCAGCTCTGTGTGCAAGCCCCCTGCTTCTGCTTGCATGGCCCTTGTGACGGGGCGCTCAGCACTCACGCTCTGACTCCGACTCTGACTCCACCCAGCCAGACCTGTCACGTCAGCTCCCCACCCACCCCTTAGGCCATACCGGGAGGGCCCAATCTCCACGTGGGGACTGTCCCCATCAGGGAGGAGGGAACGTGGCTGAGATCGCAGATGGGGACAAGCATCCCCTTTCCCCAGGAAGAACCCCTTGCCCCCTCTGAGAGGCTGGATTTGCCGAGGAGAAGGGATCCAGCCGTGCCGCTCTCTGCGTGGCTCAGCTGTGCCGCAGGGGGCAGGCCACAGCCCATCCGGGACACCTAGAGCCCCTGTGTTCAGCTGCATCCTCAGCAGGACTCAGTCAGGGTCCCCGGGGGGGCGGGAGGGGGCCCTCTGGCCTGGGCTCTGGGGAAGGGAGGTGGGGGGAAGACCGAGAGGCCGGTGGGTGAGAGCGTGAGGGGCTGGAAGGGAGCAATGATCCCGTGAGGCTGTGGGAAGCAGGTGAGCCAGGAGGAGTGAGGAGGGCTTCCTGGAGGAGGTGACGCTGGCCTGAGCCTCGAAGGGTGGGTCAGAGCCACCAGCTGGAGAGGAGCGGAGGAGAGAACGAGGGCCATGCCTGCGGGGAGCTGGGCGGAGGGATCAGCAGGGCCAGTCTGAGAAGGGCCCCTGGGAGCTTTGTCTGGCCTTCAGCCCCAGCAGAGGGGAGGCGCAGCCACAGCTGCTGTCCCCAGAGAGCAAGTCCAGCCGGGGAGGCAGGATGGAGGAAGCCCCATGCGGGCACAGGTCCCCGAAAGCCTGGTTCTGCGGCTGCCTGGCTGGGGGCCCAGCTCTTTGACCTCAGTTGCCCCGTCTGTGAGCTGCAGACCGTGACCCACCTCCACGAGAGGCTGCAGGAATTGAGTGAGAGCCCGGAGGTGCGGGAGGGCTGCGAGGGGCCTCCCCGAGCCTCGGTTCCCTCCCTGGAAAGCTAGTCCCCATCGCAGGCGGAGGTTGTCACAGGAGCTCTGTCAGCTGAGCCACGGCCCAAGGCCTCAGCGCGCTCGCCCTCTGATGGCCCGAGGGTGTGAGGGCGCACCTGCCGGGGCTGGGGTGCGGAGGGCAGGCTCTGCGGGGGGAGGAGGTGCTAATGGGCCCCACGGGTGTTTTTCCTGGACTCTGAAGCAAGTTAAAAGGCTGCCTGATGGGGAGGTTTGCCCTTGAGGCGGGGAGGGTGTTTCAGCGCTCTGCGGAGCACAGTCCCGGGTTCAAAGCTAGACACAGAAACACTGCTGTGTGGACCTTGTATTTTCAGCCTTAAAAAACCAGTAACGGAGTTCCCGTTGTGGCTCAGCGGGTTAAGAACCTGACTAGTATCCCCGAGGATGCAGGCTCCATCCCTGGCCTCGGTCAGTGGGTTAAAGATCCAGCGTTGCCTTGTGCAGCTCCGTAGGTCACAGATGCGGCTCGGATCCCGAGTTATCTTGGCTATGGCGTGGGCCGGCAACTGCAGCTCTGATTCGACCCCTAGCCTGGGAACTTCCATGTGCCTCGGGTGTGGCCATGAAAAGAAAAAAAAAATCGGTACCAGTCTTGCTATGAACATGCATGTCCATTAAATGTGCATGTTTGGCTGCATGTTATTCACACCTGCTAGGTCATGTCAAGAGGAGGTGGCGTTTCACGTGTGAGCGGGGCTGTGTATAAAGCGCTGTCAGTCTTCAGTGTGATTTTTGAGCGCGGTTTTGTATCACCAAAGGAATACTTACCTGTAGGGATAGCCCCGCAATTCTGAAAAGTACGACATAAAGTCCGCAGCCCCCAGCTCCCGGCCTGTGCCGGAGTCCTGGGCTTTGCCTCTGGCCAGGCTCTGCCTCTGGCCGGGCTCTCTGCCGGGCCCGTCATGTGTGCAGGACCCGGACCTGGGCTGACCTCTGGCCTCAGGACCTGGCACTTCGGGGTTTTTGATGAGGCCCGGGTGCCCAGAGGAGGCCAGGCCTGCCAGCTGCCATCTGTCTGGAGGCAGGCAGCCTCGGTGTCACTCACGTCCTCCTGGGAGGGGCCCGGGGAGGGGGCACACCAGCCTGGGGGGGCTTCCCAGAGCCACGGTGCGGGTTGGGGGCTGGGGCCAAGGACACTGCTGGAGACTCGATCGTCAAAGGTGTCGGAGGCCAACGGCCTGGGAGCCCCGGCCCGGGGAGTGGGGGTCCTTCGGGGTCAGCTGGTTTTCTTGGCCTTGGAGTTGGGTGTGGACGGACACCAGGACCAGGGCACAGAGGAGCACCTAGAACAGTAAGTGCTGAGGCCGGGCTTAGCTGGACGGGCCGGGAGGACGGCTGGGCTCCCGCTGGGATCTCGGCCCCAGGAGCGTGGCGCTGATGCCAAAACCACGGCTCTGATGCTCACTCCTGGGCGGGACGTGGGACCCTGGCCTGGGGGCGCCGCGGGCGGGGGGCTTCCACGCCAGCCCCAGGAGCTCCTGGACATCCCAGCAGAGCCCACCAGTGAGTGCCCCCGGGGTGGGAGCAGAGGCCCTGTGCGCCCCCCACCCCCATCTCCCCACCTGCTCTACCACCAGCTCTGCACACACACACCAGAGAAGGA
Source organism: Catagonus wagneri (assembly GCA_004024745.2). NCBI lineage: Eukaryota > Metazoa > Chordata > Mammalia > Artiodactyla > Tayassuidae > Catagonus > Catagonus wagneri. Next base: position 351,989 of record PVHT020000094.1, on the reverse strand, counting down.
AGCTGAGGGGTGTGTGTCGCTCTTTTTTTTTTTTTTGCTTTTTAGGGCTGTCCCCCGCGACATATGGAGGTTCCCAGGCTAGAGGTCGAATCAGAGCTGTAGTCACCGGCCTACGCCACAGCCACAGCAACGCCAGATCCGAGCTGCGTCTGCAACCTACACCACAGCTCACGGCAACGCCGGATCCTTAACCCACTGTGCGAGGCCAGGGATCGAATCTACGTCCTTGGGAAATGCTATTCAGATTTGTTAACCGCTGAACCACAACGGGAACTCCAGGTGTGTCTCTTAATGACAAGTTGTCCTGATGCTGGGGGGCGGGGAGACGTGGGGACGGGCGCCCAGGCAGGAGCCTCCCGCAAGCTGCGGCCCACCTCCCACGGCACCCACTAGCTCTGCCCAGGGTGGGCTGGGGCGGGTGCTGCCCCGGGCCGCCCAGAGTGAATAGCACAGACGGCTGAGGTCGCCCAGCCCTGGGGGCAGGGGTGGGATCAGAATTTCCCTGTGGCCAGACAACATGGGCAACGCTTACCCTTTCCTGGGTCGCAAAAAAAGCTCCCGTGGCCTGTGTCGCCCTCAGGGGCTCCCCACTCCAGCCCCCTCCTCCCCACACTTTATCCTGCGGGCGATGAGGATTCGGGGCCCCTGGAGAGGGTCACCTCGCGCGGGTGTCTGTCGTTCACGTTCAAGGAAGGAGCGTCTGTTTCTCCACTGGAGGCCCTGCCGCCCTCCGCCCCGCCTCCCCCGAGCCGCAGTCCCACGACGCTCAGTCAAGCTCTGCTCTTCTAGGGGACGGCTACTACCTGGCCGTGGGCGGGGCCGTGGCCCAGCACAACTGGTGCCACCTCACCACGGTGCTGCAGGACCGCCGGTTCCGGTGCCAGCTTGTGGACAGCTCGGAGGACCTGGGCCTGATCAGCGTCCAGGGCCCGGCCAGGTGAGGAGAGCCGCGGAGCCGAGCGCCCCGGTGCAGCTGGGACCCGGGCCCTCATCCCTCTGTCTGGGACCCAGGGTGGAACCCCTCCCTAGTCCTGAATGGGACCTTGTGGTTAGCTGGCTAACCATGCTGGCGACCCCAGAGAGGCCACGCCAGGTAAATGCTTTTCAAAGCCCTTAATAGGAGACCCAGGCTGAACCTCAGAGCGAGTCGGTACCTGAGGGTTCCAGCGAGGCGGCTCGGGGTTACCCGCGCCTCCCTAAGTGGGTGGAGCCAGGCTGGGCTTGCACCTGCTCCCTGGGCTGAGAACGTCACCTGCTGCTCCCTAAGTACCTCCACGGACTGCGTCTACGCGTTGATTTACTCTCTGGGTGTTCACTGAGCTTCGTTCCCACCCCCAAGGAATCAGATGCTGCGAGGCCCTTGGGTGCTGGCTTGCGCGTGAAGTCACAGGAGGGCCTTAGGCGAAGGGGCATCTGAGCAGGTGTGTGCATCTGGGCAAGATCCCTCTGGCTGGGCTTCAGAGAAGGGCCTGGGGGCCAAGGTGGGCAGCACGCGTGCCAGCATCAACCAGTCGCCTCCAGGATCCGCCCACATGGCCTCCAGTCTCCATCCCAGCACTCGAGGTGGTTATAATTGTTTTTATCCTTATTGGTGATGGAGAGAGGACAGTGTGCCCCCAGCTGTGCTGTCCACGAGCTGCACACGGCTGTGTCTGCGGGACATCCTTGTCAGCCCGGCGTCAGGCCGGGGCCGCGGGCAGCGGGCTCACATCCCGCCACGGGGTGCGTTTTCCCTGGCGCCTTGAAACGGGCGAGCCAGCAGCTCCCCAGCAGGGTCCTGGCCTAGTGGGCCTGCCCTGCCGGGCGGAGCTGTCACTGCCTCTGCGTGTGCACCACCCGGCCCAGAGGCACGCGGCAGACACGCAGTTTGTGCTTGGTGAACAAGGGAACGGAATTGGGGCTGGTCACATCCCTGAACTGCCAGGCGTTGGACTTCAGACTTCTTGTGAAAACCAGTATCTATTAAGGGGGCCCTGGGGGAAATGAGGGATCCAGCCCGGGACTCTGAAGGAGCGGAGTTTCAGGCAGAGGAGGCGAAAGGTGCTGAGGCCCTGTGGCAGGAGGAAAAGCCCTGCGGCCAGGGCCGCGGGACACCTACTCAGAGGGCAGCGTAGGCAGGTGCAGAGGTGAGGGGACAGAGCGGAGGAGGGGCGTGGCTGGGCTCGGCCTCGTCGCGGCCGCTGGTGCTGAGCTGGGGCTGGAGGCCAGCAGGTGAGAGGCGCCTCGGGGGCCAGGTGAAGCAGGGGTTCCGAGGAGGGAGCCACGGGCACATCCCGGTGGTCTGTGGATGAAGTGGGAGGAAGACGGAGTGTCCATGGTGGGGTCTGGCAGCCCAGTGGTCCCTGCGGGCTTGGCGAGAGTCACCTGAGGGCTGGCTGGGCGGGAGCGTGCTGGAAAAGGAAGGGAGGAGGGGAACAGACTGTGGAGAGGGGCAGAGACTGCTGGCTGCAGAGGGAGGGCTGGGAGGCTGGGATTCAGTGAGTAACGCATGGACCGCACTCGCCCGGGGGCTGGCCCCGAGGAAGTGCCCCATCCTTGGTGTGTGCGGGTTGCTCGTTTCTCCCCAGGTGAGCCCCACCTCCGTAGCTCTGAGCCTGGACTTCCAAGCTCAAGGCCCAGCCTGGGAAGCCTCAGCCTCATTGCCAAGGCGACCGCAGACAGGGAGTGGGCTATTTTTGGTTTAGGGGGCGGTGAGCAGGCAGGGGAGGGAGGGGGTGCCAGCCAGCTAGATCAAGGTGTGGCCCCGAGGGGACAGGCCAGCCTCTTCCAGCCTCATTAGAAGCCGCTCCAGGGGGACGGCGAGTGACGGCTCCTGGGGCCGGGAGACAAGCTCTCCTCCTGGAAATTTCTTCACTTTCTCCTCCAAATTGTCAAAAATAACCCGAAGTTTCCCCTGTGAATAATAATGTCACAGGCACCGCCGATAAGGCGAAACTTTCTGAGTTATTCTGTGGGAAGCATTTTGCCGAGCACCTGGGGCATGAGAGAGGCTCTATGACTTGCTGACAGATAGAACTTTCTAGAAACATTCCCACGGTCGGTGGTCCAAGACGGCAGCCACTAAGCTGTGTGTGGCCATCGAGCCCGAAATGTGGCCGGTGAGACAGAATTTTTATTTCAGTTCACCTGAGCTCCGGAGGCCACCCGGGGCTGCTGGGGCAGCGCGGGAGCAGCCCTCGCCGCTCTGATCGTTAATGCCGAGGCGCTCAGGGTGAGCTGTCTGGCTGATGCCTCACAAGGGCCCTGCGAGGTGGCATCACTGTCCTCGTGCAGGCGACGAGGGGACTGAGGCTCGTGGGGCTCCGGGTGGACCTGAACCTGGGCTCTGACCGGAACCCGTGCTCTCCAGCGCCACCTGTTGTCCTCGGAATGAAGGGCAGCCTCCCGCATGCAGCCCCAGCTCGGCAGACCTGCACGCCCGGGTTGGTGCCCGAGTGGGGTACCTCTGGCACTGCTGAGCCACGCTGGCCCCAGGCAGCAGCCCCAGGCTCCTCCCTCTTTCCTCTGCGGGGAAGACAGCAGAGCCCCGTGCCACCCCGGCCACTCGGGGCTGAAGAGAGGACGGCCTTCTTAAGGATGGGGTGAGGGCTCCGGGGTGGGGGTGGGGGCTGGCACCACGTGGGTACCAGGGGGTGGTACATAAGGATCTGGGAGATGGGGATTAGGGTCGGAAGCATTTCTGGGCACACTCTGGGACACCTGTGAGGCAGAAACGGGGGGCTGTCTCCTGCCAGTGGAGAGCCAGCCCTGCAGAGCAAAGCCAGCCTGTTTTCAGTCAGTCCTGTTTACTGAGCACCCTCTATGCGCCAGGCACACAGGGTAGGACCCTGCTGGCACGGAGCTCCTAGTTAGGGGGGCCAAGAACAACCGGCGTGAGAGGTACCCTGCAGGGGACTTATCAGGGCCCTGGGGCCCAGACTCAGACTCGGGGAATCAGGGAGGGCTTCTTGTAGGAGGAGACAGATGAGCCAAGACCTGAAGGATAACAGAAGGTTAAACAGGGGCAGGGACACCTGGTGGGAACGTGGAGGGGGAAAAAATGAACTAAGCCCTGGAGGGAGGCAAGGAGTAACCCATCAAGCATGAGAGCCAGACTCTGCTGGGCGCGGCAGGGCGGGGCAGGTGAGGAGAGAGGCCCCTGACCTCGGGGCCTGTGGCGTGCAGGCGTTAGATGGTTAGGTAGCTGCCCCAGGCCTCGGTTTGCCCAGCTGAGGAAGGACAACCTGCGAGAGCTCATGTCTGAGTCTGGTCTCCGCCCAGGACTAGGCTGTCTTTGTTACTGTTCCCGCAGAAGGCGCCCTGACTGGGCTTTGGGTGCATCTCCCCCCTGTGTGCTTTTACTGACAGCGTGTTTGTTGTGGGTCTGCCCTGCAAGAACAGGGCCTCCTCCTGATCACTGCGGTATCCCCAGCCCCTCCCCGGCCCAGGGCACACACCCCGGAGTGCTGGGCAAGTGTTTGTTGACTGACTGACTGACCTCATTCTCGCTCACAGCCGGGCCATTCTCCAGGAAGTGCTCGATGCAGACCTGAGCAACGAGGCCTTCCCGTTCTCCACCCACAAGCTGGTGAGGGCTGCCGGGCACCTGGTAGGTACCAGTCGGCCACTGTGCCCTGGGCTGGGGGCAGTAGCAACAGTGCTGCCGGGGAACAAACCCGGGGCTGGAGTCTGGGAGTCCTGTGGCCTTGAGCAAGTCTGTTGACCTCCCTGGGCTTCGGTTCCCTGCTGTGACGGTGGGTCGTCCTGCCCACCAGCTGTTAGGGCCCCAGAGCAGGAACCGGTGTCAAAGTCAGGCATTCCTGTGCCCGACCTGCAGATGCTGGGTTGGGGGGAGGCCCAGACCTAAACTTATGCCAGGGAAGGTGGCCTCAGCCTTGCCACCTGTGCAGCTGCCCACAGCGTCCCCTCCTCGGAGGCGCAGGGCCTGCCCTCCCAGATCAGGCATTTCCTGCCCCTCCTTGGAGACGGCAGGGCTGGGGACAGCGGAGCAGTCCGCCGCTCCGGCAGGTCTGCATGTCCTCGGAGACTGTTCTCGCTCCCCCGGCCCTGGCCTTGTGGGAGCGGGGAGGGGCTGCTGGGGCCGCGGCATCCGGCCCCGAGGACCAGCCCCCGCCCGTCCCCCAGCTCCCGAAATCTCGGGTCCCAGGACTGGAAGCTTCTGAGACTGTGGATGGCATCGGGGCTCCAGTGGACCCGCTGTCCTCGGACCCTGGGCCGGTGTCCCCGTCCAGCTCCGTCAGCGCGGCCTACTCCTGGGCCTCCGTCTCGTTTTTTGGAAAATAAGCACCATGATCCCCCAGCCCCTGGCTTCCCAAGGCCGAGGTGGGGAGCAGACGACAAAGGGAGCAGCCGGGGCAGCAGGCGCTGCTCTAAGCCGTGACTCCCGCGTGCGCCCACGCGGGCCCACAGCAGAGTGTGGGAGGTTCTGTCCCAGGGCCTCTCAGCCTCCGCGCCGCCGACCGTTCCGCAGCAGATCTGCGTCGGGGGCCTGGGTCTTGCGGGGTGTGGACCGGCACCCTGGCCCGCACCCACTCGATGCCAGGAGCATCTCCAGATGTGACAACCCAAAGCGTGTCTAGCGGTGACCACGGGTCCCCAGGGGCAGAACTGCCACGATGGTGGTGGCGGTGGGGGGACGCTGCTCTGAGGCCTTCCTGTTAGCGGGTGTGCGGTGACCCCCAGGCCCCACCAGAGCTCCTGATGGAGAAAGAGCCAACCCGGGATGTTTGCCGGGACTGAGCTCAGAGGGGTCGGGGCGCTGCCTGGGGCCCCTAGCTAGTGAAACATACAAAGCGCGTGAATATGCATCAGTGAAACCGTCGTGGCCTTAAGTGGGGCCGGGGACAGATGGCCGGACTCGAGGCATCTCCTCCCTTACGTTTCAGGGGAAACGTGCTGAGGGACTCGGTGGGAAGTGCGATCCTGGCCCGCAGAGGGGCTGGTGGTCCGAGGAATCTGGGTTGTGTTAGCAGGTAAACAGCACTGTCTCTGACCCCAGAAAGAGGCTGCCAGGAAGAACCAGATAAAGACAGCTCTGCAGGGCGGACGAGTGCCGGCCGGGCTCTGCTCTGTCTCTGCTCCCTGGAGGCCACGCTGGGGGCAGGAAGCTGGGGCTGTCTCTGTCTAGCTTGCTTCCTGCCTCCGTGGTGCAAAGTGGCCTGCCGGGACCAGAGAGGGTGTGCATTTTGAGAGAGTGGCACAGCTCCTCCCCGGGCCATGGCGGGTTCAGGGCGGCCCCGCCTGCCGCTCAGGCCCTTTGGGCCCCTGTGGGGTCCTAGCAGCAGCCTGTCTGGGGCTGGGTTCTGACTTGCATGGTGGGTGGGGGAGCTGGGGGCTTGGCGCAGGCCCAGCCTGTGTGTGGCTCAGGGCTTTGTGTGCGGGGAGGACCAGGTGGGAACACTTCCCTCCCAGCCCAAGGCCGCTCCAACCGGGCCCCTGGGACTTGTCCTTGGACTGCGGACCCTGGCTGCCTCCCCAGGCCTGGCCCTCAGCTGTCTGGCTGCACTTTGGCCTCCGGGGCCCAGGGGCCAGGCTGGGCCAGGGCGAACCCCTGCCTGGGGTAACAGCCCAAGGTGGGGCCTGCGGTGTCGGGGCTAGAGGAATGGGACAGGGTGCGTCCCGCCTCCTGCTCCCAGCTGGCTACTGGTTTTATCCAAGGGAGGCTCGTCGCTCCGTGGCGGGCCAGCCACCGTGGGCAGAGTGCAGGGCCTGGGGGCCGACCTCGACGCTGGCTCCGACCCTTGTCCGTGACCCTTGACCTCTCGGAGCCGTCCCTTTCTGGCGGCATCAGTGTTTCACTGCAAATATGGGAACGCTCATCCAATCAGAACAAGGAAACAAAACCCATCTCCCTGCAGCGGCGAGAAAGCCGCAGTTAACGGGCCATTTGCTTCCATCTCTTTTCCCTCATCTTTGCCCGTAAATTTTCAAGCAGAAGCAGGATCATCCGCTGCGCACGGTTCGCGCATCGGCCTTATTGCCTTAGACGTGCTGTTGCTGCTTTTCCTGTTCTGTGAAATACTGTCCGAGAGCCACCTCGAGGGCTCGTGTCACCCTCGCTCGAGTCCGTCAGCAGCGCCTCTGTAAGCAGGACATCTGTGGGGCCGTTTTCTCTTGGGTCAGCCCCGTAATGGGCTTTCCTCGGTGGTGGGCCTTTGATGACTGTGACTGTTGACCTACGAACCCTTTTCAGGGGTCCCAGGTACATGCTCCCGGCCTCCCGGGCCATCCAGCCGTCGCTCGGTATTTCCTGTCTCCTCCCGGAGCCCAGCACTGTCCTAGGCCTTGGGGTGGGGCGGGGGGGCACAGAGCTTTCTAAGCGCAGGCCCTGCCGGTGCGAAATTGCACACACCCCCATATTTGGCCAATTTGCATTCCCAGCTGAAGGGTCCCTTCCCAAGGCTGAGCCCTCCGCCTCCCAAGCCCCCAGGGTCAATTCCGGGCCCGTTGGCCGGGAACCTGCGCCTCGGGGGCTCTGGGATGGAGGACGAGGTTGGGGGGCGGCAAGGACGCCGCGGCCCCAGCCCAGCCTACACCGGAGCAAGGGGCTGCGTGCGCAGAGGCAGCCCTGCCCAAGGAGTTGACAGCAGAAGGACAAGTGTCCTGGGGACACAGTGCTGGAGGGGCTGAGTCCCATCCCTGCCACCACGCCTTCTCTAGAGCCCCCAGAGGCCGGGTCCTGGCTCCTTGGTGTCAAGGTTACAGTGGCGGCTGACTTCCCAGCAGCCCAGGCCACACGCTCCCCCGTGGTCCAAGCCAGGGGCACGAGGCCTTCCCATCGGTCCCCTGGCCAGCAGGAGGGGTGGGGTGTCAGCTGCCTACAGGACTCTGGGAGTTGGGGGCTGGCCACTGCCCAGTCCCGGCCAGGGGGGCCTCCCAGGCAGAGGAGGTGGGGGCCAGGTCAGCATGGGATCCGGGGGTCCAGGAGCCCAGTCGCCTCGGTGCTCGGCAGAGCCAAGGGCCTCAGGCCTGGCTTCCAGTCCTGCCCCAGCCTCTGCGGGACTTCCTCGCTGGGTCTCGGTTCCCCCGTCCGTAGCACATTCTAGACAACGTCCAAAACCCTCTCTGGGCTGTCCCATCAGTCTGTCCAGACATCCTGAACTCTGTCTGGATCCGGGGGGATTCCACGTTCTCCTGAATAATATCAACATGTGTTGACACCAGTTCCATCAACGTGAGGAGACGCTGGGGCCCGAGTTCAGGGCCAAGTCTTTCTTCATGGGAGGGACAGTGGGATGCCAGCCAACCAGCTGCGGGAGGAACGTGTGTGTGTCTGAGCTGCCGGCAAGGCCTCCTGGTCGCGACGGACGTGCGGAGCGGTGAGGGTCAGAGCCAGAACCGCGGACCCTGCCCGGGGACGGTGAGCAGGCCCCTGCGCTGCCCGCGGTGACCCCGTCCGTGGCACATGGTTGGGTGACCCTGGCTGAGCGGGGCCGCCCGCCGTCCCGTAATCTCAGCTGAGCAGTGCTGTTGTTTTGCAATAATTCCGAGCTGCTTGGATGAGCCCCAGGCTTCCGAGATCCTTGCATTCCTAGAGCAGGAACAGGGGCGGGAGCTGTCCCCTCGGGAGCCAGCTGACCAGATGTCTGTGCCTCCCACAGGCCGGCCTCGAGGCCGGCGAGGTTCCCAGTGGAAGCGCGCTCCTGGCCTGGTTCCCCCGGGGGAGACACCGTGTCCCGGAGCCTTGGCCGGGGGCAGGGGCCGCACTGGGAAGCAGCAGGTGCAAGGTGGACGCTCGTCACGAGGCAAGGTGATAAAGTGATTTTCCTCTGAGAAATTAATTTCAGGTCGAAAGGAAATCGAGTTTCTTTCCTGGCTGTGGGAGCTTTTGCCGTGGCACTGACAGGGGCTCCGTCAGCCCAGGATGGAAGATTCTTCCGCCTGCATGCGTGACACAGACAGAGGCTCTGGAGGCGGGAGGCCTGAACCTTCATGGAGCCTGTGTTTGCCTACTGGGTTTCAGCCATCCCCTAAGAGGTCACTTTGTGCAGTTTGTGCACATTTGCCTCCATCCTAGAGAGCAGGGCTGGAGCAGAGTCGAGGAAGACATGGTGGCCGAGGCTGCTCAGGGTGTCCCATGGGGGGGTGACAGCTGCTTGCCATGAAAGTGTAAGGACAGAGTGTGGTTGGAATGAGGTTGGGGGGCTCGGAGGGACCCCCAGGAATGTGCTTCAGAGATTCTGGAAGCTTCTCTAGGGCAGAACCCTATCCTTTCTCTGCAGGGAATTCTGGGTGTTCTGACCGCGTGACCCCTGCGTTGTCTGTGGTGCAGACAGGTTGTTGTAGACGGGATCCGTAGCATCACCAGCAGCTTGAAATCTGTGGTTCTTTTTTCCACCCTCAGAGAAGCCAAGTGTGGGAAGTGTGGTTTGTGCATCACACCTTTTATTTATTCTTATTCTTAGAAGGTTGGTTTCTAATCACCACCATCACCTCCTCCACCACCATCACCACCACCACCTCCACCACCATCACCACCGCCCATCACTATCTCCACCACCATCACCACCTCCACCACCACCATCACCTCCACCACCACCATCATCACCTCCACCTCCACCTCCACCACC